>BRZM01001952.1:0-20262 GCA_033238685.1 Lates japonicus
GTTTGTTTGCACTCCTTTAAAAGGGAAACACTTCATCGCACCTCTTGCATGAACCTTTCCGTTCAGAGAGACATGAACAAGCCCATTCATCCATGCAAAGTTCAGTGTGTGTCCGTCTGTGTGTGACTTGACATTCAAGCATTCTTCTACTTGGCAAGCATCCGCCTCAGAGAGCTCTGCTGTAACACAGGAATTAAGATCAGCGGCGCGCCCAAACAAGTTTCGCTGAGTGTTTGCCTTTTCTGAGGATTAACAGCCTCGCTATGGGGGTACTCAGCAAGACCCGACGCTGACCCAGTTTTTACCCAGCATCCAGCAGGAGGTGGAGGAAGGAGTCCCTCAATAAAAAAAAGAGATCTTTACTCATCTTAACAACTTGTGTTTGGAGGGAAAATCCTGCAGCAAACAAGCAGATAAAACACAAAGAGAAGATCGCAAATCTCCTCACTTTCAGGCCTTGAAGTAATTTACAGATGCCACTTGTTGAGTTGAGGTAATTTAAACTAGAGAGAGTCAATGCAAAAGGAAGAAAACAGAAGGAGAAAATGTAAGAAATACAAACGCAGAGCTGGTAAAACTCGGGGTGAAGGAGTTCACTTGTTGAGCAGTGGCTGGAGAGATGTGTGTTAGTTAGTGTGTGTAATGGTACTTGATGACCGGTCAGTGTTACAGTGAAGAGATGGAAAAAGTTATGCATGTGTGTGTTGACCCAGTTCTAGACAAGCATACACAGAGGATGAGAGAGAGAGAGAGAGAAGTGGGGATGAGAGACATAGGAAGACAGTTGTGCTTGTGTTTGAGTCTCGGCTGCATCTGACAGCTGTGTTTGAGAACAAGTGGAGTCTGGAGATGGACTAAACTAATGTAGTTTGGTGATATGCCAATAAATATGTGTGTGTGTATATGTATATGATAGTTTTGTTATGCCAGATTTGGCAATATTGCACTGCATTTGAAGGCTGAGTTTACTTGTAAACAAACAAAAGTTTTGTTCACATGAGATATTTTGAATAATTAAAGTCTTGTTATGTTCACACCTGGTGTCCACACGACTCCAGAGTTTTTTAGCCCCTCAGAGGGAGACTGCTGGTCATGTTTTAATTTGAAAACTCCAGAGTTTTAGTCTGGATGAGAATTAACTTGAGACTTTTGGAAATGATGACGCGGATATCCAGGTTCACTTCCTGATTGTGTCTCATCACTCAAAACATACTCTTCCCTGATTTGCCTGATGTGTTGGCCCAAGCAGAGAAATCTCTGGTCTTACTTTCCTCCATTGCTGTTCCTCATTCATAGTATTTCCTGCAGCTAAGCAACCAGCCACAGACAGAGTCGACAATCTGCTTCCTGTTTACACCAGCACGCAGATGTCCAATGTATGTGATTGGTCATGTGATATGCATTTTCAGGCGTGTTAGTATGGATGATTATTTCTGATATGGAGCTAAAACACTTGTCTGGATGGAGATCAAATAGATGTAGCCTAAAACTACAGCTAGCTCCTGGTTAGCTTAGCTTAGCATAAATACTTGAAACAAGTGGAAACAGCTAGCCTGGCTCTGTCCAAAGGTAACAAATCCCCTGACTAGCGCTTCTAAAACTCGCTAATTACAGTTTTATGGTACAAATCTGATGTATCAGGCTTTGGATACACAGAGAATACTTGTTATTAGCATCAAATTATTATTAGTTTTGGTCTTTAATGGGATTTGTTGATAATGAGAAATGTAGAATACTACCAGCTTTATCCTTATAGGTGTTATAGGGACAAAAAGAGCCTGAAATGCAGGTATTTCCAGGCTGATATTGCAGCCTGTATCAGTCTGGTAAAGTCATTGTGTAACATCTGGAGGGTCAGTGGGGGAAGAGTGTAGGTTGTACTCAATGATGGGTCAGTGTGACAGAGCAAGACTGGAAAGTTTGTGTTACTGTCTGTGTGTGTGCTTTAGGGGGTTGAATTTTGAACTTTTGGGAAGCTACAGGAGGCTGACGGGAGGGATTTTTACAAGAAGGGGGATCCAAAGGGAGAAAAGGAGACGTTTTCTTTCCATGTTGGAAGTCTGTTTTTCTTTATCGTCTCAGTCTGTGGCCACTTCTGTTTGTCTGTATTACTAATTCACACACACACATGCACTGCAGTATCTATGAGTCAGATAACAACTGACTCATTGTTTTGAACTTTGACACAGGATGTCTTCCACCATGTGAACTCCACGCTTCCTATTTTTAACAAATTTCCTGTGCATGGCTGAGCATAAACACCTACAATAAAGCCTATTTTTTCCCCTAAATCATGAAACATTAATCAAACCAGAAAGAGGGTTAAAGACCACAGTGTTAAACAGGAAGAGCCTGGAAACTGTTTTGTAATGGATCTGCTGTGACATTTGTCACATGCAGAGGCTTTGTGTGTTTATGTATGTGTATTCCCATCTTCGCCTGTGGGTGGAGAGTAAACACTCGCAGCCCGGCTGGATGTCACGCCTAATGTTTTTCTCCCTCACATCCTGCTGTTTACATCCGTTAACTATCACTCCAACCCCGTCACATTTTTTGTTTAAAGAGAGGAGTCAAATATACAACAATATGAAGGCAGATGCATTTATATTTGTATATTCAGGAGCTTTAAATTTGACTATTTTAATGTATTTTGTCAACTTACATTGGATCTGCTTCATCATAGTACAAGTGGATGACTGGCTGATATCTACTTTTGAAGTCCTTTTTTTTGGAAGAATTCCCTCCCAAGACACACCTCTGATCTAAATATCTGATTCGTCTTCCTGACCTTTGACCCAGCTCTGAGAAAAAAAATCTGGGTTGGACAGATGAAGTATTCACCTCAGAGTTCTCCAGAAATAGGTTTGGGTGTTGTTTAGGGAGCCCAACATGATGCTGTCAGGTTCCACATTTTGTCCAACCAACACTAAAAATTGTTGAAATTGAAATTGTTAAAAGTCTCAAGATATTCAATTTTTTCTTGATGCTTAATCAACCAGATTTCTTAAAAGCACCAATTTTACATGTTGTCTTTTCTTTCTTCTTGGCACTACAGACATTTTGCTTGATCCTTGAATGTAGACTATATTATATACTGTTTGCATTATACTGGTACCCAACCCTAACCAGGAAATAACTACTTTCCCCCTGAGACCTATAGATTAGTTGATTAATTGATCATTAATTTAACATTTCCTAGTTCCAACCTCTAAATATTTAGAATAGGCATCTTTTCTTTTATAGCAAATTGAAAATTTTTTATGTTTGGACTGTAAATTAAAAAACTGGGTTTCATGAAATTGTCATTTTCACCATTTTCTGACATTTTATAGACGTAATGATTCATCAGTTAATTAAAACACAATCATCAGTTGTAGCCGTAATCATCTCAGGATTCCCTTGTTTGCTGAAAACTTGCAGGAGGTCCTTTGCTTCTTTTCCTCTTTTCCATTATTATCTTGCTTTTTCCTGGTTCACTCATGGTTTCCGATAGTTTTGGCAAACTGAGCCGGGATCGGTGTCTGGGATCTGGGTCACACAGTGTCTGTACTGTGCTTTTATCCTTGTGAGAACCAGCTGGAGTCTCCCTTCGGAATGGGGGCATTTTTGTGAAGGTAGATCATTCTGGCCGAGCTTCAGTTCTTCCATGGGAGATTGTTTACAGCCGGGATGAGACATTGTGGAAGAGATGATGTCAATGAGACGAATGTGTGTTTGCTTGTCTGCATGTTGGGAACGAGCAGAAGTAAATACACAAGAGGGAGGGAAACACAAACATGTGAAGCTTTACGAAATTTATTGCTTTTTCATGCCTGAATTTGTAAGCAATTTATTAAAAATGATGGTCTGACACATAAAACTGCATCATGTAAGTTCTCTGACACAGTCCAGACATGAAACCTTGGTGCTGCCCCCTCCCCCAACACCTCCAGATAAGACCCAGATAGCAGCAGCCCTCCAAGGCCTGTGATTTGTCTTGTTTTTCTGACACACAATGCCACAGACAAGCAGTTCTCAGGCCCAGTGCTGCTACAACAAATGTGAAGTGTTTCCAGAGTGATGTATAGTCCTGTTGACTATCACGGTTATCTCATGCATTTGGTTTGGCTTAGCTGAAATCTGCAAATGTCTCATGGTTTCAGCTTTTGTTATTTGAAAGAGATTTGTACCGGCTTGTTACAGTGCAGCTTGTGTTGGGTTTGATTATACATCACATTAATTATTTATCTATGGGCAGGAGCAGCAATTTGTGGCTTTTGAATGCCAATGTTGGTCCAACACTTGGGACCAGAATGAAGTCTCTCAACAACTGTTCAGTGGATTGGGGTAAAAATTGGTACGAACATCCATGGTCCCCAGAGAATCAATCCTAATGACAGTTGTGACGGTTTCTGATTTGTGATTTTGCTCCTAACCACTCCTTAGTGTGACATATCCATCCCACAATCCTTTTCATTCAGTGTAAAAATGTTGGTAGTCTGAGCAGGTAACGTTTTTATGATAATTAAAGAAATGTTGATTTGAGAGTTCTTATTTGTATGAGTCCACCAGTGAAAATCATTTTATTTTAGCTGTTGTTCATGGACAGTATATTCTATATTCAGTATATTCTTAAATTAAACAAAACGCTCTCTTGCATTTAAGCTTGAATTTCTGTCATACTCAGCTTTACTTTTTTTGTCTTTGAAACTAACACAACATGCTAATATGCTAAACTGTAGCACGCAGCAGTAACATGCTAATGTTAGCTTTCGGCTCAAAGCACAGCTGCAGACATTTGAAGCTAACAGAGTGTTTTGATGGGAGATGAGTCAAGCCTGACAACAAAGAGTGGAGCCTGAAAAGCTGATGTCCCGAAATATCCACTGTACTTGTCATTTATCCATCAAGCAACTAAGTTTTTTGATGTGTAAACAAAGAGAATAACTGCCTCATTGGTTCCCTAGCCTGACTACGTTGTTCTGTTTAACGTAGAAATGTTGTTGCTATCCATCTAGACCGCTCAAACACCAGTGTCCTGGTTATACTTGACTCAACTATTTGCACTTACAGTCAGCGAAAAGTTTTAAGGGTTGTATTAAGAGCTTGTGGAGGAATCCCTACCACTCTGCAGATAAAGTATCTCCACATGTACTTCAGCTAAGTGTTAAAACAGCTTGCACACATTGTTAGCATTCCAGCAGGTCCTTGCTGCACTTTGGCTTCCAGCTGCAGGAGTGGGATCCACCGGTTTCAGCCATGAATGCTAGCAATGCTAACACAGTTCAAATATGCAAATGTTGTGCTCTCTTTTTCTTCAAGTGTTTTGGGAATTTGACCTGAATGGTGGGAATCTGCTCAAGAAGGTGGAGGAGCTGGATTTTACGAGCATCTCTTGACTGGCTGGGAGACAAATGAATGACATTTTCCGCCTCTGTGCCAAAATACCATTGAGCAAAGCTTTTATAGAAGCAGGGCACTGGTGTAAGAGTGACTCTTCTTGAATAAAAGAAGCTGTAAATTAACTTCCAAGAAGATGCTGTTGGAATAATTAAGGTTAAAGTTACTTTATATTTAATGTCTGTAATTTAGGCATCATAAAATACAGATATACTTTTGTTAAAGCTTCTCAACTGTGACACTTTGCTGCTTTTCCTTGTTGTGATATTGTAATAATTGGATTATTTTTGGGCTGTTGGTCGATCAAAATAAGGAATTTAGTAACACTCTATGGATACTGTGGTGTGTGTTTTTTTAACTGCCCATGTTGTAAAACTCAAATGATTTATCTGTTAGTTGAAAAAATAATCAGCAGTTGAGGCTATACTCAAACTTAAACACTTTATAGATGTTGAGTTATTAGGAAGTGGTGTCTAAAGTTTAAATGAAATGAAGTCTTTTTATGTTTTTCAGTTATTGATGACAGAGACATCACTGAGAGTACAGTTTGTCTTAACAGGCAGATAAATCTTCAGATATCTCTTCAACCTTTAATACTGGTTATCTGGTCATGATGGGACACGTGTGGGTGATTTGAACGATGTGGATCCAAACCAAACTAAATGAGTCACTGGATTTATCTTGATGTACAGTAAATATATGTGTGTGTGTGTGTGTGAGAGTGTGTGTGTGTGTGTGTTTGCCTGTTTTATTAGTGTGTTTGCAGCCTGTGTGTCATCAACAAAAGTACACACAGATGAGCCCAGGGCAAGGTACACACACATGTACAAATACACACACTCAGCTGGAGACACACTCGAGATAGATGACCTTTAGGCCTGTGTGTGTTGTGTGTGTGTGTGTGTCTTTTAGCGTTGTCAGACATTTTTTCCACTGCACTCTCTCACATCTGGTTTGTCGTTTCAGAGGAGGAAGGTGTTACATCATCATCGCACTTTTCCTCTTCCTCTTCGTAACCCCTCTGGTTGTTAAGGGTTAAAACAGACACAATTACAGACCTGAGAGGACATTCCCTCTCCTCCCTGCCCGCTCTCAGACCATTAATTTAGCCGCTAACTAGTGACCTACACAGCTGTTGAGGCTTTTATTGACAAGTCTCACCTCAAACTACCATGTCAGGTAACGTGGTTTTTATAAGGATTTCACCAGTTTGTTAGAAGAAAGTCCTCCTGGTCGTCAACTCAAGTATGTTAATGCCTTTTGATACGCCGTGTTAACACTTCAGCCTTCACTAAGTCTCACGATGGGGTGGCATTTATTGATATTTAGTACTAGAAATTTTAATTAGGGTTTTATTTTCATCTTACAATTAATACTTTAGAAAAATATATATCAGTTGTTTCTGAAAAGTAAAATGTACCTGTTAATGATTGCTTCCTAATAGAGTTGAATATGCTCAGTAATGTTTGAATATCTGTGTGAAAATGTTGCCTCAATGAATCAGGGTACAGTTTAATTTCAAGAAATTGTGATTTAAATCAGGCAGTGTCTAAATAAAGAATAACTCAGAATAACCAAAGGCGGACTAACTTCACATACTTTATAGTTTTATATATTTTTATGTAATACTACTTCCCTGCAGATAATTTTCTTAAAACAGACCTGACAGTCACTTCATTATTTAGTCAGATATCGTGTTCATGTTGGCCGATCAGTGACGTGCCGACGACATTTTCAGTTGTAATGGAGTCTGTGGTTGCAGAAAGGAGCAGCACAGTCCATGTTTTTCACTTCACTTCTGTACAGATTCAAACTTTTAGCTTTGTTGACTCATCCAGGCTTTTTTGCTGTTTTATTTGGTTGTAGCTAAGATGACATCTTAATGGAAGGTGGAAGTGGAAATGCTGCCAACTGAAGGAACTGTAGGTCCCACTTGTGCCACCAAAACACTTCTGACCGGTCGGGGGATAGACACGGGACCTCTGAGGGTGTCCTGTGGTGTCTGGCACTTGAACATTGGCAGCGTCCTGTGGGGTTGGGCCTCCATTGATCTGACTTGTTCGGGCTTATCCCACAGATTGTAGATGAGATTGGGATCTCGGGAATCAGCACCTTGGGCTCTTTGTGGTGTTTTTTGAGACATTTCTGAGCAGTTTTTCCAGTGTGGTGGGAGCATTGTCCTGCTGGAAGGAGGCCACTGCTTTTTAGGTGGGTGGTACGTGTCAAAGTAACATCCAGATGAGTGAAGGACCCAGGGATTCTCACATATCTTAATTAGAAAATGCAAAATTTGGAATATCCAAAGGGAATGTCACCAGTATCAAAATCAGTATGTTGTCATATTTGAGACTATAGTGGAATATATATGTGCATTTAAAGGTATTGAATGATTATGGAAGATTATTTTGTTTACTGCACAGCTTTGGGGGTGTAGTTTCACTGTTAAGCTATTACTATTCCCCAATACACTGTCTTTCTTTAATGTTTTATTCCAGGAATTTCCAGTAGTGTCACTGTCAGCCCTGCAGTCACTCCCCAAAGTGCCATAACAATCCAGCTAACTTTAAAACTAAATTTGCTCTTTCTTCAACAGACTTCGGACCTAGTTTTCACTTCATCTGTTTTCCTCTGGTTTGATTAAGATCGGACATATTTAAAGTATATGTGAGCCTGCAGGGGTTTACAAAAGGCTTGTCTCTGTTTGCATAGCACAAGATTTCTCTGCACTGTGGAGGTAATCGCTCTGCATTTCCTCCTCCATCTATGGACTTCATCACGGCTTCAATTAAAAGATTACAATCTGCACTTTCAGCGATGTTCTCCGCTTGTTTCTATGTGACAATTCAGGAAAATATGAGAATAGCCTCTTTGTTATCACCTCCTCTCCTTCAGAGGAGTTAGTGACCTACTGATTTTTTGCTCCAGATCCAGTTTAAACTCCCAGTTTTCCCATTTAGGTTCCAGCTCATTCTGTTTCCCAGCTGGAGAGTGTAGAGTTACAGTCGGCCCTAAATAACACCTCACTGTCGGGCTGCAAAGACAAAGAGGTTTCTGTTGTGTGTGTGTGTCTGTGTGTGTGTGTGTGTATATGTGTGTGTGATGAGTTACACCCAGCCAGTGACTGATCCTTCGGCCTGGTTGACTGCCCCCTTGCATTGCATTTTTTTCTTTTATACACACTCACACACAACCGCAACCACACACTCCAAATGCAGAAATGACAGGGAGTCTATAAACCCTCGCTATGTTTCTTTGGTTGTGGCTCTGTTTTCATGCAGGCAGACTTGGACCTCAAACCGTTTCCTGTTCTTAAACGAGACAAGGATTTAGTCCTTTCTGAGTCCTCATGCTGGGGTGGATGATTCATTTATTTGTGTCTAAATTTAAGATGATTTTAAAGGTGATTTTCTTGCTGTACTGTGAAGCAGAGGGAAAAACCGCAGAGAGAAAAGGGTGGTGTCAAAGGTCATATAAACCAGATTTAAACCCACAAAATATGGCTTAGGTTTGGTCTTAAACATCATTTCTGTGTGTAATTACTCCTCCGTAAAAACTACGCCCTCTTTTTCTTTTCCCATCTTTAAGGTTGTTTTTTTTTTTTTTTTGTCTTTTTGGGCTGAAACCTGAATCAGTCTCCATTTTCTTACATGTTCTTTCTCTCAATAATGTAAAACAATATCCTGATAATTTCTACTTAAACCGAAAATATATATATTACAGGTTAGAGCTACAAAGATTAATCAAGTAACTGAAAAGTCTGAAAAAATAATCATATAAGCAATGATTTTGATAATCAATTAATCGCCCAAACACTGTTGTATTCAGCTTTTCACAGTTTTATATTTGTGTAAACTGAATATCTTTGTTGTTTTAATGGAGATATACACAAGTATGAAAGTATGATGGAAAACCAGTGAAGGTGATATGGACTACAATTATTTGTTATTCCTAGCAGTATATAACTCCTAATGATATATAACTTATTTAATAAATGTGACCTGGATCCAGAGAAGCAGCAGAATAGATGGAAGGACTGACTAAGACCTTTAAAGCACTAAACTCTGTGCTTTTTGAGACTTTTTGAGACCTGCAGATGCTCTGGTCTAAAGCTCGTTTTCCTACTTTTAGCGCAAAAAAACAACAACCAGTATTTTATTCATTTGAGCTGACATTATAATTACTGTCATCATCACAGCACAGCCCACAACTGACAGTGTGTGTGCACTTTGTATGAAGATCTGAAGGGGTTTGACAATGTCAGATGGGTAGAAGATGGCTCTTGGTAACCGTGGAGATTTAGTTGTTGCCAGGAGACGCTGGGGGAAGTGGGAGGCAAAACGTTGTAAACTACTGTAAATGTTTATGTACTTCATATCATGGCTTGTTTTCAGTGACACACACTTATGGTTAGAAATGGACCCACTGGGGGATAGATGTGTAAATATTGCCCTCCCTCCCCCCGTTGAGTAGATTCACGGTATGCTGTCAGTGTTTGCATTACACACACACACACACCTCCCCATCAGAGGCCTGAAATCGGGCCATATAGGGCAGCGTGCAGCAGCAGGAGCGTGCTGCGTGTTTATGGAGTGAGGAGGTCATTTGTGTTGGTAATAGAAAATGCTGGAAGTCAACTCCTCTCTTTCTCAGTCCGTAATCGAAGCCACATGCTTGGCATTCAGCCGTCCGCCCTCCTCCTGTTTCCTCCCTTCCTCCATGTTGATTTCACTCTCGCTCTATCCATCCGTCCATCCATGCAGACATCTATTGTCAGTCGTCTTTTGTCTGCTGTTACATAACTAAACTAAATGTGTCTAAACTGTACAGTAGACGTGACTGTAGATTTTATCTAAATCAGCCTTTCTTCCTTCCTTTTTTTCCTCTTCAACTTCATGTGAGTCTAATTTAAATTGTTTATTTCCTTCTCATTGGCTGAGCCCAGACTGGTCCCATATGGATAATATTTCCATTGGTCACATTCAGTGAATTCTGCCTGGTTACACAACCAGAAGTTACATCGGCAATTTTTTCACGCCCTGTTAGTGCAATGAGTTCAAGTCAGGACAGGACTGGGAAAAGAAAAAATTACATTTTGTACTTTCTGTCATACATCTGTAAGATAAGATGGGATGTTTATGGTTCCCTGTGTGGATAAATATGCTGTGTTGTAACCAAATAATGTGATACGGACAAAAAATGTTGGTTTTGGGATATGGGTGTAAACTTGATGCAACCCTCATTTTCAACAAAACAGATGAAAAAAAATGTGTTACATGCCAAAACTGACAGCGGTAGACTACAGCGTGACACAAAAATACTGCAAAAATAATGTGTGATTTATACCAACATCTGCTTATAAACTATAGAGACAAAGTCTCATTACAGAGACCAGGGTACGGAGGTTCATCAGTGACAAAACTATAGGGTGAGGAAAAATGTTGAGATTTCAGACACTCGTAAACATAAACATACAACATTTTTTGAGAGCAAGAAAAAACAATTATCCTCATAGTAAATGAATACCATTGAATACCATGATAAGGCAAGTATGCCTGTATGCACCGGTTTATTTTTGTGTTTGCCCACTGTAAACTTTATTCCAAACTGATAATTGATTATAGGTTAAGTAGTGTGCCAAGCTTAAATCAGTTATTATTTAATTAAATATAAAACAGAACAGATTAAGGACCAAAGTGTAACAGAAAGAAGCAAAAACAAAACAGACATATAAACACAATAGTATACATTTGGTCACCTATGACAAATGACAAAAGTCTATATATTATCAATATATTGTCAAATAGACATATGTACACAAGAGGAAATAACAGAATTGTTTTTATGGCACACCCTGTCCATGGATGAAGATGTTTTATATTTAATATTTTACATTATGTTACGACTTATATTGTTTTTCTGATTACTTAGCTCTCATTTATTTTTATTGTATTTTGTTGAATATTGTATAACGAAACAGACAAAAAATGTGCCAGTGGGATGAGACTGTTTCACTCATTTATAGTAAAATTCTGCTTTGTGCAAGAGTTTTCTATAATCAAATGTTTCTAGAATCTGGTGTTCTTGAAACCCAGAGCATGTTAATGTATTTTAAATCACTGTGGACTGAATATGTTTGGGTTTTTGACTGTTGTTTGGACAAAACAAGACATTTGAGCAAAAATTATGATGGACTTCCTTCACTTTTTCCTAATGTTTTGAGGCCCAAACAATTAACTGACTTATTGAGAGGAACAAATTCAGCAGATTAATCGAATCATAAACATTAACAGCAGCCTCAGTGCAGATATTTATATATGAAATGTAAGGGCATGATGATTAGAGGTCTTGTCTATAAGCTTCCTGTTAGATAATGCAGCTGTATTTACCACACACACACACACACACACACACGCAGGAGATGTATGTCAGTGTGTTATCATCACATCACCACCGAGGTTTTGCTATGGCTGCCTTTTTGTTTATACTAGACACTAGACATAACACCTGAGCATGGAGGGGGATCTAAACACACTCACCTTGTTGAGAGCTATGAGAGCAGGAGAGAAGAAGTGCAGGAATCTTGGTGGTGGAGGAGGAGGCTGATGGGGAGGGAGTGAAAGAGGAGATTTAAGGGTGGAGGAGGATCTGTCTCTTAACTTCTGCATGTGTTTTGTAAATGTATCACCACACTGAGAGTCACACAGACAGACAGACAGACAGACAGGGAGACACTGATTGGTGGGGGGAGATTTTCAACCCAGTTTGTTTTAAGTGGGAGACAGTTTTACAGGTTTCTGATTGGCTGCTTAAGTGTTCCCTGGGGGAGAGCAGAGGGAAAACCTCAAGGAAAGCCAGCAATAAAGAATTTAACAGCCTCTAATTACAGACAGGGTGTCACAGACTCCTAACTACAGGCTTTATGTAATTATCTACCTGTCTCCTCCTGCACGCGGCTTCATCTGTGATGGGATCAAATTTATGGTATTTTCTTTCTCCTTTCTTTCCAGCACTTCTCAGAGCTCCTCGACGACCTGTCCCAGGATGCTTTGCTGGGCCAGCTGCTCAGCGACCCCTTCCTTTCCGGGGTGCGGGGCGGAGCGGAGGCCATGGAGGGCGAGGACGGAGGCGACCTGTCCCCGTCCTCCCCCCTGCCCCCTCACATCACGGCCGAACACAGCTACTCACTCTGCGGGGACAGCCGGCCGCAGTCGCCGCTGTCGCACCTGACCGGAGAGCAAGGCAGCGAAGCAGGTGAGACGCAGAAGATAAGACTCGCTCTTCAGACAGATACTGATGTATTACATAATAAAGATGCAGTTTGAAACGTACATTCAGTAGCACAGAAACACTGACAGACGTCCGTGTCATCTGTCCTGCAGCAGAGTCTGACGGGGATTCATCTGAGTGGCCCATGGAGCAGGAGGAAGCTATGGACGGCCTCCTGTGTGAGACTCCCTCCCTGCTCCCCACCCTCTCCCTGTCTCTGGCCTCCAGCGAGGGGCCACAAGCACCCGAGGGCCCCACTGTGGCCCCTGCTGCTGCTGCTGCCAGCCCAGCTCAGACCACAGCCAGCAGCCACAACCAGGGCAAAGGCATCAAGGTGAGAAACCAGAGACTCATGATGATTTTTTTTTTTTTTTTTTAGTTTTTTCATTGTGTGTTACTTCAACTTTTCTCTCTTCTTCTTCCTGTTACTCTCGTTCTGTTTACAGATAAAAGAGGAGAATGTCATCCCTCAGATTAAACTGGAGCCTCATGAAGTCGACCAGTTTCTCAATCTTTCACCCAAAGGTCAGAATTCACATGAAGCAATGAGGACCCCTTCTGGCTGTGTAGAAGTACTCAAATCTTTTACTTTTAGTAGAAGTGGTAATAAAATAGTGTGAATATACTCCATTACAAGTAAAAACCATTCATTTAGAATCGTAAGTAAAAGCTACATTTTAATTGAAATCAACTCGATCAAATATTCCTACTGCAATGACAGAAAGTGGGTTAAAAAAAAGATAATGAAACTTTAATGACTTAAAAGTTTTATTTGGCCATCTGACTCTGTACTTACTTACTTTCCACCACTGGAAAATCCTCTCAAACTGCAAAATGGATTGAGTTGAGATAACTGATGCTGACTTGAGGACCAGCAGCATCTCAAGGAAGTTTTTTCTCAGAGGAAAGAAAAAGCTCAAGTTTTGTCCTTAAATACTTTAATTTGTTTCTTTAATCCTGAGAAACTGTCATTTCTGCCTCTGTTGTGCTCGTTGTCACTGTGTCTGAGACTGAGTGACGTCCAGCAGAGTTAATCAGTAAACGTTGTGTTTCAGGTCTGGAGTCTCTGCAGATGCCTCCCACTCCTCCCAGTTCCCACGGCAGCGACTCTGAGGGCAGCCAGAGCCCCGTCCATGCCCCGCCCGGCCTCTCCTGCCCCACCTCTCCCACCAGCCCTTCTCCATCCCAGGCCAGCCTGAAGGTGTCGCCTCGCGCTGCCTCCTCCCTGTCCAACTCCCCCCTGCTCACTGCTCCTCATGTGAGTACTGACCATCTTTTAAAACTGTGCCAGTATGATGAGAGAGTTTTTGAATCTGGATTTTTTTGGTGTGTGTGTAGAAACTGCAGGGATCAGGACCGCTGATCCTGACCGAGGAGGAGCGCCGCACCCTGGTGGCCGAAGGTTACCCTGTTCCCACCAAACTGCCGCTCACCAAAGCCGAAGAGAAGGCGCTGAAGAAGATCCGCAGGAAGATAAAGAACAAGGTACAAAACTACAACCTGGACTCATTTATTAGCCCAGATGCACAAATATATTAATGTTATTGTAGGTTTTCCTCTAGAGGTATCCATGATTGAGAAAGCATGTAAAGTTAAAGCAGAGATACAAACATAAGACTTACAAAGAAATACAGAATAGTAAAACAGTGTTTTTTATCTGTGAGAGTCCAAATTCTAATATTCACAGACTTTCTTCACTGTTTGCACCTGTTTTATTCAACCTGACATAAATAAATTATAAGAAGAGAATGACTAAAGAACAGGAGAAAGTTAAACCTGAATGAGAATCAATCAACAGCAGCTCCAATCCCAAATATCTGTTAATTGTCTCCAAGCCATTACACCGGTTCAGCCAGTATAGTAGTTCAGATAATTGTACATACCTGTTATACCAGTATAGGCACCAGTGTAATTTTGTAACTCAAAGCCAAACACACAAATCCAATTTTTATGTGATTATTTATCTAACTGTATTCCCTCCTTTGTCTTCTCTCTCTCTCTCTGTCTGTCTTTCTTCAGATTTCAGCTCAGGAGAGTCGCAGGAAGAAGAAAGAGTACATGGACGCTCTGGAGAAGAAGTAAGTTCTCCTCTTCTTGTTCTTCATCCTTTCATCACACTGTATCAAAAACACTGAGTCACTCTACGGAAACAAACAAACAAAAGAGAAACTAAAATTTGTCACTTACAGTAAATAACATGCAATGAATGTTTTATGAAAAAGACCATTTGGAATATGTGCAGCATAAAAAACTGAGATTATATAATAATTATTTAATCATGCAAGATAAATGTTATTTACTGTACATTGTGTGGAGATGTCTGTACGGTCACTGACCCTGCAGTACTTCTGTCTGGCCACAGGGTGGAGACCTGCTCCAATGAAAACAACGAACTACGCAGGAAAGTGGAAACTCTGGAGTGTACAAACAAGTGAGAGCCACTGTCTCCATATTATACCTACATATACATACACTTCACTTCATGTGTGATTTAATGTATAATAAATGTCCTCACATTTCCTATTTTAGACCATTAACTCATGATTTCCATATAATTTATGAGGGATCCTTTGAAGTAACAAAAGCTTAGACATCATATAAGACTGTTTAATAGCTAGACCTTCTATAGCTGTATCATATGAGTAATATAGATTATAATCAATGCACATATACACTAATAATAATGCAGGAAAATACAGTCTTTCCCGATAAAAATTAGGATATTTGTCTTGTCCTCGGGCGTCACCATAATGTGTCTGTGCTCTGAGATTAATATTGCTGCTTTCATGTTCTTCATATTTTTCCTGGTAATCATACTGTTTTCAACTCCACCCTGTTTTTAATCAGACTTTACTGCAGCACTACAGCAGCTTTCGTTTTAACACAAAGCTGCCTGTTTCTTCTGACCAGCACAGTGTTTTGGGAAAATACGAGAATTGTTTATAGATGAAACTTCTGTCCGTGGTGATGCAGATGAGTGAGCATCAGGAACGATGACAAGTTTGACTGCAGTCAGTCACTGAGATTCAAGGATGGTGACAATCAAAAACATTAAGGCGTTCAGGCCTAAAAATGTCCCTCTGTCTGCCTCCAAACATCCTCCCTTTCTTCTGACAATCCTTTAAAGGCTTTTTTTTGTTCTTAGTACACACATGCACACACGCTGTAGTGACAGAGGAGCAACAATGATGTGTCGGGAAACACTGACTGAATTTTATTATTTGCAAATAACACTGAATGGAAAGCTCCCCATGGATCTGTTCAGCTGCAATTTTGCATCCATGTATAATCATGAGGTTACTTTAATGTAAAATGCTCAAGCTGCTTCAAACAGGCTGTGTTGTTTGCTCCTGTCATGCACTGTGTGAGTGTTGTGTGTGTGTGTGTGTGTGTGTGTGTGTGTGTGTGTGTGTGTGTGTGTGTGTGTGTTATGTATACCTGACTTGACTGGAACACAGCTGTTTTGAGTTGTATTTTGCACTCAGTGGTTAAAGTGGGCTTAATTATCACTGTCTAAAAGTTAAATGAACCATTTGTGTGTGTGTGTGCGTGCGTGAGAGTGTGAGGGTGTGTAGTTATGCTGGTGCACCTGGACAGTGTGCTTGCTTGTGTTGTTGGGAGACTTCAGCTGCCTTTCTAATGAAGCAGAACAGCTGAACAACACCTCAGTGGAATATCTGACTAATGCTGAATAAGAGACTTTAACACTGAACAAACACCAGTGAATGTGTTCTTGCTGGTACACACCATTATGAATAGATTACGATTCATCAATCGACTAATCGATTATGATATGTAACAAAATTGTTACTTTTTCTTGTCCAATCAGAAAGTGTTATTTGCCAATTGCTTATGCCTAAAGTAAATGGAAAAGACATATTTTTCTCTTCAAACTTTACTTTTGTGACAAAAGGTCATTAATGAAGCTCAGTGGGAAGGAAAAAGAGGCTTGAGACAGATTTGTCCTATGGTTCGGGGCCTCTTGGGCAATCACAAGGCCAAAAATGATGTGGAACTACATGTACATCTTGATTCATATCTTGTTTTAGACCTTATGTAAATGAAAATGTATAAATTTGTCTGTTTTTACACAGAAAATTTCATTATCCAGGTCACAAAGGAAAAGTTTGAAGGGATGGAAGAAATGGACATTTTCTATACTTTTACAACAGAAATAACATATACCATCCAGGAACAAAATTTGTGTCACATATTACTATTCACCAAATCTTTTCAGAGTTTCACTGCATGCCTGCATTTAACTAACCAACCAAATTACAGTAGATAATGTAGAGACAGCATACATAAAGTACATAATATACACAGTGTATACAGTAGATATGTAGAAGTCTAAATGTAACAAATCTACAGAAAAAAAATATGTTTTATTGTGTTCAAGTTTAAACCATTGTCATATTATTTCATTCCCCACCCAAGTGCATCTGTAGAGTTCATCAGCTGTATGTGTTGCATTGTATGTGTGTGTAACCTGTGTGTATGTGTGTGTGTGTGTGCTCCTCCCCAGGTCTCTGCTGCAGCAGCTGCAGTCTCTGCAGGCGGTGGTGGCAGGCAAAGTCCACAAGTCCTGCAGGATGGCTGGCACCCAAACATCATCCTGCCTAATGGTACTACACTGTGTGTGTGTGTGTGTGTGTGTGTGTGTGTGTGTGTGTGTGTGCACGCTAACAGGAGATTGTGATGATGATGAAACATTGATTAAAATATTGAATTGGAAACATCTGCTTCCATCTTTCATTGGCACATTAGCAGCTTAGCATTTTGTGTGGTTCATAATTCATTTGCCGTCTCTCTCTCTCTTTCTCTCTTGTTCTCTCTCTCTCTGCCTCCACCCTTCCTCCCTCTCCATCTCTCTCTCTCTCTCTGTAGGTGGTCGTGTTGTGTTTCGCTCTGTTTTTGGGGAGTTTTTACCCCAGCAGTCTGACTCCGTGCTCCACCATCACTGAAACAGGCCTCGCTTCGAAACAGCTGGCTGACAAGGAGTCCTACACAGCCACAGGTAGTTACATCAGTGTACACACAAACTATACATTACTAGAACATAAGCACTCATGTAACATCATGGGTTGGATTTCTGCAGAGACAGACCTTTTTTATTAAAGATTAAGATCATTTTTGTTTAACCACAAACATCACTATATCTCACTACCAGACTCCATTTACAAAAACAGTACTTTTACCTCTCAGAACACAGCAGCTGCTGGAATCCTGCTGCCTCGATTTGTTAGTTAGTTTGTATTACTGTGTGGTACTTTTACTTATGGATAGGGTTTTGAATACTTCTTATACCACCGAAAGTCACACAATAACACAAACTAACTAACAGATCAAGGTAATTGTTTTCCAGCAGCTCCTGTGTTCTGTTTTATAATTATTGTTTTTGACAAAGGAGTCTGGTAGTGATATGAAGAGATGTTTCTGTTCTTGTTCGATACTGTGTGGATTCCAGGGTCCTTTAGTGATTGATTTTTGTCCTTATCAATCCTTTATTATGGGAAAATAAAATAAATAAAATACTGGACTGAAGAGGTTCTACGAATGGTTTTAGGAGAGTTTTATTAGTCACTAAGAAGGCTCTACTGGTCCTTGAGGAGGTTATGGAGGTCCTTTAAGAGGTTGTAGTGGTCACCAAGGAGGTTCTAGCAGTTCTACAGGAGTTTCTTGGGGTCTTTTGGAGGTCATTGAGAGGGTTCTACGTGTCGTTTTGGACGTTTTAGTTGTCAATGACAAGGCTCTAGGTGATTTTTAGAAGGTTCGGGGAATGTTAAGAGGTTGTAGTGGCCATGGAGTGAGGTTCTAGGGGTCTTTTGGAGGTCTTAGTAGTCTCTCAGGAGATTATAAGGGTCTTCTAGGTGGTTAAACACCTATGGGAGGTTTTCAGGAGATGTGTTATACAGCATTCTCCAACACCATCAACAAAACACAAAATGACTCCAGTAGAATTCAATACACTTGGAGAATTTATGAAACATCACATTACTAACACACCACGGTTTCTCTACCTCTAATTAGAATTTTCCCCATCTGTAGCTGCATGCATAAATACTTACTGTATACTTGTATCTGTATGTAGTGAAAATATGCACTCTGCGCAGTCTGGCTACCAAAGAGTCATGCATTCATTAGAAGTGGCCACACACACACATTCACACAATGAGAGTCACTTTCATACACTTTTCAGCTAAACTGACCCGTCCTGCTGTTTCCATTGTAATGAATCGTTAGCTCCCGGTTGTAAAACTGTGGAGGTCCATTACAACATTGTCAATAATCAGATTCCACCTACAGCGTTGCAATAACAGCTACAGAGACTGATTAGAAGGGTTGACCTTTCACTACATCCTCTCCACTACCTCCCACACACACACGCACACACGCTTTTGTAATAGAGACCAGATACAATTTTCTTAACAATCAAATCCAGTTTCCTGTCCGATCCTGCCCACACTCACAAACAGACAATCTGAACTGTTTTTCAAATTGCAAATAATAACGTGGTGCTGCAGTGTTATGAAGTGTGTGTGCGTGTGGGATAGTGTGTAGTTGTGTGTGAGAGTGTGGTGCCACTGGGTGTGTGCAGTCTGAATAGTTCAAAAAAATGTATAATCCTGTTAAAGAAACAAAGACTTCACAGCACAAGTTGCAGTAAATTTTTCTTTCCACTCTTTCAGTGAAGTCGAGGAATCTGTTATCGACCTTCGAAGACGAGCAGCCGCACCTGCTCGGCCTGGGCGGCGAGTATCCCGACCAATGGGAGGACACGCCGGCCGTCGTCATCGCAGTGTGGCGTCACTCAGAGCAGCAGAAGCTTGGGGTGGCAAGTTGAAACACACCACCTTTCACGAGTAAAAACAACGATACGCAACAGACACAAAAAAACCTGCTGCTGGACCTGCACAGGTAGACACACACACACACACACACACACACACACTACACACTCAGCATGAATACACAGCATGAACATAGTGCACAAAACAGAGTGATGAGGAGATTTTATAATAGTAGAATATGTTTTGAGTCTCTGTGCTGTCTGTGTGTGTGTGTACATTTTTATTTTTATTTCTCATTTTTGTCTTTTTTGTTTTCTTGTAGTCATTTTAAGACTCTATTGTCATTTTTTCAAATATGATTACCATTGTGGTTGATTTAAGTCTCTCAGTGGCTGTTTTGTGTGTATTTGTAGTCACTTGATTGATCAAATGTTTCAGACTGGGATTCTGATCCACAGGTCCTCTGACCCCTTGGTTCTTTGGACAAAACAGAACCACCACCTCGGTGGCACAGCTTAAAAACAAAAATTACAGCCAGTTCACAGAGCTTGTTATGTCACTGAATGTCTCCGTCTAAACTCACCTCTGTGATTTGTCTGTCAGGTCTCTGGAGCAGAGGGTGAACGAGAACAGTAGTAAAGTGATAGAGCTGGAGCGAACGGTCAACGAGACCTCCTGAGGTCGACGTCAACGCCCCCACCCTCCCTCACCCCTCACCCGACTTCCTTTATACCCCATGATGACCTTAAACAATCAGCAGTGGAAACTACTGTATGAGGTTTGCTCCAGGACACTGAACCATGCTCTAGAGGGGGGGGGGGGGGGG
>BRZM01001952.1:20362-34790 GCA_033238685.1 Lates japonicus
TTGATCCCCCCCCCCCCCCCCAGAGCATGGTTCAGTGTCCTGGAGCAAACCTCATACAGTAGTTTCCACTGCTGATTGTTTAAGGTCATTTTTTTCTGCCATCTCTGCTTAATCAGATACACTGTAATAGTAATAGTTAATAATAATAATAATAATAACAAAGGGGCACTGGTTGCCTTAATTTCTGAAGTAAAAGTTGCACTGAATAGTTTTTACATGAGTCAACTCACCAGTTTTATTTGCCTTAATTGACCCGGCTTGAAACACTGTTAAAATTCAGATAAATTCAAATAAATCTAGTGAATAATGTAGCGTGGCATTTATTCCAGTGGAAGTGTCTAAAAATATGACATGTGAGGCTTTTTACAGGACACTGACGAGGACCTCTGTATTTATAGAAACCTTTTTTTGTTTGTTTTTCAAATTTTTATTTCTCTTTGTAGTTGTATTTCTTTTAATATTAATGTTTTTATTCAATTCCAATAATGCATACATCACATTTTGATACTTTTAATGTGTTCATACTGTATTTTGTGATTTTATTTTAGTGTACTCTTTTATATATTGTTCATATGTCTTCATCCAACTCAAGATTTCATGCATGGAGGGCTTTTCACCGTGTTTCACAGTAAAAAAAAAAATACTGACTGAAATTTTTCCAGTCAAAAATGAATGTTTGCAAAAGGAAAGAGTGGTTTATTCTTTCCACAAACACTCATATTTGACATGTGGAGACCCTGTTAGTGATGCCTCAGACATTTGGCCTTAGTTCTGTCTGTGTGATGGTCACTGTGTGCAAATCAGGAGTCAGTATTTGAGGCTTTTTTCCATTTTAGTTTGGCTAACAAACGCAACTTAAAGATTTGCTTTGAGGAATAGTTTTGATATTTTTGAAATATGCTTATTTGGTTTCAAAAGCGCCTCTAAAAGCTTTCTAAGTAACAGATGTGATGTAACATGTTAATTAATGTGCCACAGATGCTGGTAGGTGGATTTTTGTTACCTTTTAGCGGAGCCAGGCTAGCTGTTTATGCTAGCTTCATAATATTCAAACTATTCCTTTTAATAAAGCATGTGAGTGGACATTTTAAAGTAATGGAACCACAGATTTCACTTTGTGCACCCTAACTTTAAAGGTGCTATGTGTCGGTTTTGCTATCACTACAATACCAATGAGCAGCTTCTTGCCACGCTTACCCGAGTCACTGCTGGTGTTCAGTCTATCCTCAGTCACACATGAGTAGATGAAAGTAGTGCTGCCCAGAGGGCGTATTCTAACCTCTTGATGTATAACACAGCAATGACTGAAGCTATTGGTAAGGCTGTTAATGCTAACACTGGCTGCGTGCTTGTTAGCGAAACTCACATAACACCTTTAATCCTTCTTTGCACGCTTTTCACCGTCCAGCTCCGAGAGTCTTTATCTGCAGTTTTTCAGCATTTGCCAAAATATTTCTTCCCAGAAATGAAAAAAAGTATCTATTTTTGTAAATATGAGTTGTTAATAAATAAAGGAAGTCTAAATGTGTCTGGGATCGGTTTATAAACCAATCCATAATTCATTCTGAGTCTTTTTCAGATGCTGATGTTGTTGATAAATTATAGCGTTAGAGGCCCTAGCTTCAGGGTTGTCCTGACTTGCTTTTGAGTTTAGTCCCAGTAATTACAGATGATGGCTTCAAAAGTCTGTTCATGTAAAGTATATGACAGATGGCGTTTTTGAATTTCTGAACTTTTATTGAAACATGTTCTTTGTGTATTCCATACAAAACCAGACAGGAGGCCAGTTTACTTTGTATACATCCACGTTGTAAATATGAAAAGTCACCCATTTGATAAAAAATTCAGTAATGTCCACTTAAACTATAGGTAACTAGGGCCATAAATGCAACAAATTGCATTTTGTAACTGATCAACCTAGTTTTAACACAAGATTTGTATATCTAGGTCTCATATTTTAAAGTTTTGTAGATGGTGACTACTTACTGTCATCTGTCTGTGTGTATCTTAGTGTTGAGGAGCAAAACTACAACACATTTCCTCACTGCTGAGTCTGTATAAGTTCTACAGGAGAGATCATAGGTAACATTTTATTTTGAAATTTTTCATGAACAGTTCTCTTCAGCTAAGTCTGAAACTATAGCAGCCAGTGGAGGCGTTTTTCAAATCAGATTTCATTTTCACTGTTGCTTTTGTGTAAAAAGTCGGCCTGACTATAGGCTTCCTGTCTTTTTGCTTTCAAGTGAATAAAGTATTTTCCTTAGTAAAAGCATATTTCCTGTTTCTGTGTGATCTGTTCTTGGAGGATCTTCTCATGTGTCATTTTGAAGTTGGGGTTGACTTGCTCTTAACTTGCATTTCTAAATATACAGTAGCACTGTCATGATAATGGAATGTATTCCTAGTTTACCATGTACATGCCATGGTACAGACAATGAACCATTGTTTTTGGCCATGGTACAAACCATATAAAATGTTGTCATGGTACAGACAATGCAATTATGCAGTAATTTTTGGTGGTATGTCAACATATAATTACAAATAATAACTAAAATTCTTCTTTCAGTGAATGATCATGATTTGTTGCCAGCTTCAAAGCATTTTTCTTACAACTTTAGAATTAAGTTAAGACCAAAACTCCATTAGAACAAGCAGGTCTCATGGTTAACATGCTGGTCTATGAAGACTTCTATCTCCTCCTAAAATGACAAGGATCTAAAATAGATCAGCAGCAGGCGCTTATCATAATAAATGGTCTTGAGTGCTGACAGTCCCTAGACAATACACGGTCCAGCTTCAAAACGGTCAGTCTCATGGTAGCAACATGTATGTTCACTACCGCTCCAGTTGTAGTGCGCTGTGTATATCATAAAATGATATAAATAACAGAGAGTTGGTGAATAGATGAAGGAGCTGAGATATGATTTCACCTTTGATTTCAGGATTGCAGGAGTTCTCAGGCACAACTTGTTAATTATAAATGAAGAAGCCTTTCATCAGGCTTACACAGAAAGTTTCTGGATTGTTTTTCTGTTCTCATCAAAATTAAATTAGAGCTTTTTCTTTTTTTTCCTTGACCTTCCTTCCTTTCCCAAAAGGTCTGTGAGGCCCAAAGCAAAGGATTTAAGTTATGGATGATAAAATTAACAATAATACAAATGAAATAAATAAACAAAATGAAAATTCTAAGATATATGAAACAGTGAGATATTAGAAATAGATATAAGTCGATATGATATACAAGTTCAATTTATGAATTATTAAGTTAGGATATGAGATTTTGACATGTTGAAGCAATTATGATACAAAGCAAATATTAAAATTATAAGATATTAAGTTAAATATAATATACTGATTTACATTTCTAAAGAGTTAGGTTATAGTGTACAAAGTTACGTTTTATAAATTCTTGAATAGTATTATGATACTTAATTAAAATATTAAGATACTAAGTCAAAATATGACGCCACTAAGTTAATTGATGAGATACTGAGGGGGTGCAATACTGAGTTAAAATACTAAGATATATCAAAATTATAAGATTCTAGGTAAAAACTATGAGATATTAAGTTAAAATATAATATAATAAGTTATATTTCTAAGATAGTTTTCTAAGATAGATAGTGTAAGAAAGTTACATTGTAAGGATGCAAGGGCAAATTATGATACTAGTCAAAATGTATGTAAAAATATAATCTGAAGTTTGACATAGTGATTTATAGAGATACCAAATATAAAACCATAAGATAGTGAGGGTGAACTGTGAGATACAAAGTCCAATTTTGTATCTCACAGTTCTGAATAAAGCATGAGATTTTCAGTAAAAAGGCCTACAAACTGAACTCAGTATCTGTATTCATCTCTGCACATTTGGCTGCAGTACTAAATGTGGAATTTCATTAAACAGCGTTCATTTCTTCTGGGTATTTCCTTGGAAATCAGACACAGCCCTGAACCCGGCGGGTTTGCTGCTGACAGAAACCCTGATCGGTGAGCAAGCTAGTTTTGTTGTTGCTCATTTATAACCACATGCTTTGTTTGAAAGAATATCTGATGCCAAAAAGCCTGTGGTACCGGGCATAGAAACCACTCAGATTTTTATATCAGAGAGTTTAGACAGTTATACGAAATATGAGCCAATCTGACTAATTTTTGTACTGACATTTAATATTTTTATCATCTAGTTACTGACCACCAATACTTGTCACAAATATACAGGATTATGACATTATCAGGCAGAATGACTGCACATAGGCCTGTAATTTAACATTACATGCAAGTGTCTTTGGTAGAAATGATTTGTAGTCAGCAACTGCAAGGAATTGTAGACAGATGCTCCCCTGGCGGAAAAACAGTACGAAGGTCACACCCAGTTCACTTGAGGTCACTGATGACTTGATGAAGCTGTGCAGTGAAGTGAAAAGAGGAGGATGACAGATGTGGGCTGATGTCGACGGAGCAGACCAACTGCAAATGACAGTAACTGAAAAAGACATTACAGTTGTGACACATCTGATGCACTCACATGGTCCATGATCAGCATATGGGCTGTGTGATTAGTGTTAGAGAGTGAGATACTGACAGAATGCATGAGTTAGTGCGTGTGTACTCACCCTCTGCCCTACTTTCTGACTGATGATGCTGCAGAAAAGGAGGAGGAGGAGAGGGGTATCACAATGCCACGCTGCTCGTCCCTAGGCCAGATGGATGGATGGATGGATGCTGCAGTTAGTTGTGGGACGCACACACTGACCGTGTTTATTGTCGCCGCCCCGGCAGCTCGCGCTTTCGCAGTTTTAAAACATGTGTCATGTCACGAAGATTAAATACCGACTTCGGGCATGTTTTTAAAATAAAAAGCATTTAAAGCAAGGGCATTTTACCACAAATATTTAAGACACTGGCTTCCTTCCTGAATATTTTCTTCAAATTAGGCTACAGAATAGAGCGTTCTCTGGGGAATTTTAACATAAATGCATGCTGGGAAGTCTGCTGGTTTGTCTCGTTAATTTGCCAAGTCAAATTGAACTCAGCAGTTAATTTATTCAGCTCATTATATCAACTCAAACCACTGCAAGTCAAGTTCTGGTGGTCTGAAAAAGAACTAGAAATTCAAAGTGGAGTTAGAATGAAATATACAAGACTTATATAATTATGTTAAATTAATAGGTTGGATTGATTCCACCAAATTCCTGCATGATGTTTTACAGTATAGTAAAATATAATAACAATAATAATAATAATAATAATAATAATTATCTTTTGAACAATTTTCAAAATGCAGTTTCACAGGGCAGGAAAATAAACCAAAATCAGGGGATAAACAATACAACCAATGTAGTGATGTGAGCAAATCAATTATATTTGAAAAAAATATTAACAACTGAAGACAAACAAAATAAAAGTAAAACTCGAATACAAAGTCTGCCCAGGTTTGCAGATAGAAGTATGTTGGGATCTCCAGATGTGTACTGACCGTGGTACTCAAAAGGTCATAAATGTAACTGGTGAAAGTAATCAGTAAGCTCTTAAAATCAATTCCTAAAACATACTGGGAACCAATGTAAAGAAGCTTAAAAAGGAGTCACAGTGTAACATATTTATCAACATAATATGGGTTATGCAGTTATGGGGTATAGGTATATCTCAGTACAAATGTCCACATAATTTCTACCTTGGCTCGTTCTGCATTAATCCTCTGCTCAACTTTTAATATAACGAGGAGATTTCTAGAAACCGTTGGCTTTTATTTGATATTTTAATATACCTTCCTGACTGACGTTCAGAAACTTGACGTAGCTCGTTCTGGTGGTCGGGAGCTCGTGAGTACAGTTCGATTTGTTGTCAGGCGGCTGCGCGTCTGCTGCGTACCCTGGCTGCAGTATATAAGGCAGTCAACGGTCAGAAATCACAACGGTCAAACCACCCGATACGATAACCTTGTGCTGTCCGTCGTCCTCCCCTCCCCAGAACCTTTCCTTCTCCTCTGCCACCGGCATCCGTGCCCCCTCTCAAAACCTGGGGGAGGGTCCAGCGCGAGGAGCGAGACAGGACAGACCGGAGGAACGACCAGCATGGACCCCCAAGCGAAGGACCGCACCAACCTTGTGACGGGGGGCTTCAGCGGGCGCCTGGCCTCCCTGGGGAGCCGACAGGGGCGACTCAGGTCAGGAGCGGCTCGGAGGTAACTGTGGGCTGCTGCGGCGACACGTTCAGCAGCCTGCCGACATGGAGCAGGAGACTCTGGAGGAGAAATTAAGGGGACTGGCGTTCAGAAAACAGTCCTCGTATCGGTGAGTGGAGAGCTGGGGATGCAGGACAGGATATTATTAACCAGAAGAGGATATGTTGCTGTATTTATGTATCTGTCTGAGCTAATATTTCATTTCATATTTACCATATTTTACGTTTTAAGCTAATGCTATTGCAAGAATTCCGTAGGCTAGCTAAAGCTTAAAACACAAGCCTGAGACAGAGTGGGGGTTGTATTAGATGTGTTTTTGCTGGTTTAAGCTAAATTATGAAGAAGCTACACCTGTTCTGGTGTGTGTCTGGCTAACTGTACGTGCAGTCACCATCATGCTGTTCCTGGCCTCAACATGACACTGATGAACACACACAGAGCAGCAGCATCTCATCCCATGTCAGTGATGGATCAAAACAATTTTGCATGCACAACAATGTGAGCGTGTGTGTGCATTTCCCTGTGTTGTAGCCTTGTTGTGAGGGTGGGGGTGGGGTTGAGGGGCATTATTGATTTTGTGAGAGTGTGTGTGTGTGTGAATACTGGCAGCAGCCTGACACCCAGTGCGACTGGCAGCTGCTGCTGATAATGAACACTGGCGGAAAACCAGCGCACACACACTCACAGCAGTTTTGTGTTGTTAGATGTCACTGTCAAGGGAAGTGTGACGTCATCTATCTATCTATCTATCTATATATCTATCTATCTATCTGTAGTGACTCTGTCTCTGTGTATATTTCAGCCTCTGTGCTGGGGTGATTTGCGTGTAGAGGTCAAATCAATCATTTTAACATTTGCATCAGTTGACTTATTTTGTGTGTGTAATTTGGGGCACTGTGACTAAACCAACAGTTTACGTATCCTCAAAATCCAACCGTAGCATCAAAGCTAGCACCGAAGCGGCAAGTAAATATTTGTAATGTGTGATTATACAGCGAAATAAATCTGTATTCACTCAATTTATTTCAGTTAAGCATGAAAGAAGATTCACGTTAGCTGTAGCGATGGGTTTATGTAACCAGTAATTAATACCACAATCAATTTAATATGCATCACATAAAAGGCGTTAAAACATAATAAATTGTGACCCCATTTGGGAAAATTCATTATGTTGAGAAAGGGATAGTACACTAAATCCTAATAGGATCCATTTGACAGATAAGCAATTTATCCTGTCGATTATTATCGTACTTTATTTAATTTTTTTCTTTTAAACGCACCCACTTGAGTTACATATACTGCAAGGCAGAGGCATTACCAGCAGAGTCACCACTCTTTCACTTTTATGTCATCATTTACAAGTCTGTTTCTTCCTCAGGTGTTTCCCGGAAACTTTAGTTAAGTGAGGTTTCAGGGTGTGCATGACTGGTTAGCCTCTTCAATTTTATAGCAGTAGAGTAGTTTGCTCCATTCAAAACTGTTGCCTCAGTGAAAATGCAATCGTCGGCGGCTGGATTTGGTACATTGTGCGTATCAGAACCATATCTGGTTTATTTTATATCTGGGTAAAAGCTGATGTGAAATCAACCTGCAGAATTCAAGTCTTGGAAAGAGCACAAGAGTTTGGAACAATTAATATGTTATATTATCATCCATCAGTCATTTTATATGCAGCTGAGTTTCCAGCATGAGTCGTGATGTTTGACTATTTGCTCAACATAAATTCAAGGAATGAATGTGACATTTGGATGTTTTAGAAGTGCGCTGACCAGGCTTTAGCTGCAGATACACTCAAATCTTCCAGTTTATTGCGGCAAACACTGACTGAAATATTAGAATACAGTAAAATGTTCATATTTGACATGTAGGTGCTTCTGGCATTTAACTTCTGTCTATTATAATAGTCATGAGACGTTTGAGACTCTGTGTTCTGAAATGATTTTAGTTCTTCATCTGGCTTCCTAAGAGCTGCATTTGTCAGATTGTTGGATATTGATGTGAGCGCTTGCAGTCAGGCAGCAAACTTCACCTATGCATCACATCTCATTCCTTAAAGGAATAGTTCAATGTTTGTCATATACTTTCTTGGGGTGGCTGTGGCTCAGGAGTAGAGAGCAGGTTGTAGGTTGGTGGATTGAGTTCCTGGCTTCTCCAGTCTCCATGTCGAAGTGTCGTTAAAGATGTGTATTAGTGAGATTGTGTATGTATGGCACAAGCGCTTTGCCAACTAGTTAGCTTAGCTTAACAAACATTGGCAACACAGGAAACAGCTAGCCTGGCCCTGTCCAAGAGTAAAAAATATATACCGTATCAGCTCTCTAAAGCTCATTAAAAGCATTTTTCATTTAGTCTGTGCACTGATTTACATTGTGCGAGACCTAACTCTAACTTTAACCCTATCATCATCTGCTAATGTATTGTTTCAACAGGCTGTATTTGTTGCTTAAATTTTTATTTGTACACACAAGTCTATGGGGGATGGTGACTGACACACAAAAAGCTTAAAATCTTAGACATCATACACATAACATCCTCAAAATGGCGTACTGTTGCTCATACATCTCATGTGATTCACATTAGGTGATAGCCAGGCTGCTTTCAACATTCCAGAAGTGCTGAACTATCTCTTTAACATTCACAGACCAAACCGTTGGATTGAAACAGGTTGGGAGTTAGTGATGGATCAATGGGAGAATTGGCACGATAGAGAAGACAAAGGATGAAGGAAGAATTTTTCCACTCGTGTCACCCTCTACTCTGTCTGCAGCCGTTTCCCAGTCATTTTTATTCAGCGCTGTCATGTATATCGTATTCAATGAGATCCCTGGTTGGATTAATTTCTCATTTGGAAAGAAAACTTGGCCAAGTATCTGCAGCCGCTGTTTAGTTCTGACCACCTGATATATTGCTCTCAATATGAAGAAAGCTTTGTTTGCACTTCATCTATGGTGAATTGCCAGAAGACTCTCTTATTTTTGTGCTCTATACTACAGTATTTTAATCCTGTATGTTAGAACTGGATGAATGCAGTCTAGCATCTTTTAATTGTAAATAAATCTGTCTGTATTTTCTCTACCAATCAATGCAAATTGCAGGGACACAGGGGTGTAGAGTTAACATACCATGTCTTGAGTACGTTGTTTTGACCTTTGACCTTATTGGATAAAGCTGTGGATAATCTGCCATTTCTCTCTTCTGGGCAGCCATGAAAGAAATGCGTGCTTGATCAAGGGAGATAGTCTGAAGGTAGTTTCTGCTGCAGTGGCCAGCAAGAAGTGAATTACCATATGTGGCAATATGAAGAGCTGAGAAATGATGCTGTTGTACATCAAAGGCTGTGTGTGTCGCATTGTGTCTGGGGGTTGGTATTATGTGTTTATGGCAGTATGAGCACGTGTAACTTATCTGCCAGACATTCGTCACACTTTGTGTGTGTGTGTGTGTGTGTGTGTGTTTTGAAAACTGTCTCCTTTATCTATTCTTAGACGTCTCCCGTCTGCCTGCATGACGGTCCTTCCTCAGTCAGAGACAATTTACAGGTGGCAGGTGGCTAATGATAGCCAGTAGTCAGCTGCTTTGCCGTTGGTTGTAAGACATTACTTCAGTTAGCGGTCAGTCAACCAGCTGGACGCACCGATCTATACTAAAACAGTCGATGTTGAATCAGGTTGTTTTTCGGATGATTACTGCCTCTCCATTATCCATCAAGTTTATAACGCCACAGTCTTGGTTAAGACATCTAAAACACCAGATTCATCATATAACATTTAACCTCTACAATACCTTAAAACCCATCAACAGGCCTTTCTAATGTACCTAAACCCAGCACTGAGAGCCTCCCGACATCCGCAGCCTGTAATTTCCTTTTACCCCAGTGCCACAATGGATTGAGATTAATGCAAATATTCAATGCAACTGAGCCTGCAATGTAAGCCCACAGTTTAATAGTGCGTGATATGAGGATACACACTGTAGATGTTGCCATATTGTGTATTGCAGCAGGCAGTTGTAGGTAAGGCAGCAAACAGGACTAAAATGTTTTTGATTCAGTATTTTCTAACTTATTGAATAGTTTTTCTGGAAAAGAAAATAGAAAAATTGTGATATATCCAACTGCTTTGTTTTGTCCAAACCCCACCAAAACATTCACTTAAATATTATAAACAATAAGACATGAAAGTGTATTTAAACTGACCATTGAATGGTTTTTCAGCTGACTAATCAGTTAACAAGACGATTTGGCGATCAACATTTATTGAATAGCTATTTGGCTAGCCAGCTATATTTGTTTCAAGTCTAGTTGCAAATCAATAAGCAGGACTGATTTATGATAAATTTGGATCAATTTGGTGACACAGTAGCACAGTTTTCCTTAAAGGCTTTGAGACCTGCTGTTTTGCCTGTGGTTGTTTGTTTGTCTGCACATAGAGTTTATTTATCCCGCTGTCAAACTCTGCCCTGGCCTCTTCTTGAACCACTGATATGACTTGGGTCGTGCAGAATCACACATAATGTGAGACAAACGTAATCTTGAACCTTCCACCTGGCAAACCCAAGTCGAGCTGCCCCTAACCTCTGACTCTGCTGGGTTAAAAAAGGTACCAGCTTACAATTGTTGTTTGCCCAAGGAAATACAAAGAAACAAACTCTTTGTTTCATCACCCAACTTATCATGTGGTGAGATTTCACCACCGCCTTCGTGAAATGGTGCGAAACAAACGCTGCTACAGGACAGGATAATAATAACATTATCCCTTCACTATTTACAGCCCACTTCACAAACAACAGATCACAATAAGTGCTTGTCATACCACGGATCCCATTATACTTTCTGGGTTTCATGCCTTCGTAGAAACAATATACAGTGGGAAGAAAAGCTGGAGACACGAAAAACAGAAGAGGGCAAAACATAAAAGATAAATGTGTCTCATGTTGCTACGCTGTGCACCACCTGCAGGGTAAACAGTGATCAAAAGACCTTTCATCATCTGATGCTGCAGAATATAAAACTCGCTATTCAGCCTTCAATTAGGACAAAATACAGAGGAGAGAATACAGAGGGATAAAAAAAAGATTGGGGATAAAGGTAAAAAGGGCAGTTTCTGAGACAAAGTCAAAAGCTGTGTCACGACTCAAGATGCATGACAAAAGGAGGAGCAGAGAAAAATAGCGACCAGGGCAAACCGCGACAGATTGGAGCTGACATTTTATGACAATAATGAGACAATAATGGAGAACTGATACATGAGGTAGAGCAATAAAGTTTTCTGGCTCAGAAATGAAACAAGCCTGATAACCTTGTGACCTCAGGACTGTCCTCTATGGCACCATTTAAGGTCAATGATATATTTTTAACAAGCAGAGGCTCAGCTGCTTTTATTGATACTGAACTTTGTGATGAAAAGCTCACAGTTCAACAGAAAAAGATTTCTCAAGTGAAACTTCCTTCCTATCCGTCTTTAAAGGATAACTATAGAATTAGGATTTCAACCCAATATTTTTAGGTGTAAATGATTGATAGGGACAAAAAATGTTTGGAGTCAGGGCAGTATTATTTGAGAGACTGGGTGCACTCACCCACTGTATTTTGCCACTGTCAGACTCAGATTGTTATTATAGGTGTCTGACAATAGATAAGTTCCTACAGGGATAGACCTTTTTATTAAAAGAGTGAGTCCATTTTGTTTAACCAAAACATCTCTATGTATCACTACCAGACTCCATTGACAAAAACGGTAATTTTACAGACTAGTATACAAGGTAACAACAGGAATGCCACTGCCGCCCAGTCTGTGGTTTGTTTGAGTTATTGGTGGTACTTCTCGCCCTCCACCACTGAAAGTCACAAAATAACACAAACAAACTAACCAATTGAGGCTGTGTTATTCCAGCAGCTCCTAATTCTTCAACATAGTGATTTCCTCAATGAGTCTGGTAGTGACTATATATTTCTGGTCAAACAGAGGATCTTACTTGTGTCACAACAACTGTTAGCGGTTGCTGGGTACACTCTTCTTATTCAATCAGTCATAAAACATGGGAACATAAGGCCCAGTTCAAAAATACTTATTACTTACTTAGTTGTCAGAGTTAGGCAATCTGTTAACATTTGTTTATTTTAAATGAAGCATATGTAGATAAATATGTACAAGTGCAAGGCATGTTCATGTTCAGGCCCTTAACCTTACTCACCTCAGGGCTCTTAAAAACCTTCATATGAATTTTTAACCTTGTGATCTGAGCCTGTGGTTTATTTTGTACTAAACAATGTGCGGGTCAGCAGCCTAAAACAACTTAAAGGAAGAATATTTCAGATTTAGAAACCTGCTCATGTCCGCTTCATTTATTAATTGTGTGGCGAACAATATCACGGTGCAGTACAATAGTGTTTTCCCCCCTTCAGGAAATTAATTGAAAAGCCAAAACAGAAAGAAATACTAATTATACACAACAGGGGACAACATTTCAACACGAACAACTTGTTCAAAACAGTCCAGTGAGTTACGAACCAGCAATTCATCACAGAGAAGTGTGTACCTTGTAGGTCTTTTATTCTTTTTTATTCTCCTAGGGCAAACAGTGGGAATCGCACTATGATCAGTCTTGTTAGTTTCTTCTGATTTACTGAATAAACCATAACTGAAACCAGGCATAGTTCCTTTCTTTTACACTTTATGTAATCTAGATATTTTAGGTATACCTATAATTAGGTAGTTCTTTTAGCGTAATACTTTGACATTTTTGTCAGCTATCTAGTAATTTATATATACTTCTCGTTGTTTGTCTGACTTTTCATCTGTGTCAATGTTCCCCTCATGGACTTTGGGATTAATACCGTTTAATGGTAAATCAATAAGGAATGAGGCGTTCACCTGAAATACCCTATGCACTCCATAGTATACAGTAGAAAGAGCTGCTCCCTCATGTTTTATACAAACAGTGTATGAGGTGGTTTCAGCAATATGTTAAATTCATTTGGAACACTTTGGATGGAAGTCTGGGCAACAAGACACTCATGAATTTTTAAGCAGGCAATCAGGCGTAATTGATGATAAAACTGAGCTACATGTTCTTCCTCTCTGTCCTCAGAATGGGTGAACAGATACATGCATATTTATATGATTCTACTTTCCTGTTAGGAGGAGAAAGAGGAGAGAGAGAGAGAGAGAGAGAGAGAGAGAGAGAAGAGAATAAGCTGGATGCAAGTAGATAATTCAGAAGATGTAACCGATCAACAGAGACAGTTTTACAAGATTAAACCAGTATATCATTTTATGTACTGATGTAGGGCTGCACTTTACTTTATCAAGCCCTCTAGATTTTTCCTTGGCCATAAATTGTCATAAAAGTTGTAGTTGTAATGAGGCTAGCTTCCTTTGATTGTCTCACTATTGATTAAACTGTCAGTTGTTTCTCTGATGAATTTATTTGAAAATTCCCCAAACAAAGTTGAAAACTCAAAATATCTTAGTTGCTACAGAAACACTTCATTCCTGACGAGGAGCCTGATCTACGTCTTTGGCATTTCTGCTTATAAACTGACAAAATGATAACTAATTATGAAAATCGTTGCTATTAACTTTATTCAGCTCTAGATGATACACAAGTCTTCTCTTGCCCAGACTTGCTGATCGGTGAAATGATTAAAAGCAAATTAAATGTATCTGGTTTCTGATACTGATACTGAATGCCAGTGCTAGTACTTTACCCGCGTTCTTCAATCGCCAGCAACAGCTTCCACGTGCAGCTTTTGGCAGTGTTCTGTGCTGGCGTATATTTAATTTGTTGGTTAGTGGATTCAGTTTATTTACCGTCCTTCCATTGAACAGCTCATGCAGTTTCAGGCTGTTATGCTCATCCTTGCAACTGTTTTCCATTACGAGCAGATAATGCTCCATGTCACGTACATTATTTCCTTGTAATTTACTTCTTCCCATTTATAAACTAATTCTTTTCTTTGGATGCGTTCAGTAAGTGGTCATTAATATAATAGTTTTCTTGAACTAGAGACCGTGTGTTTTCTAAAACAGTCATAACATGGCTGCTATGTGCATGACAATGGCAATTGATGTAATCATGATCTTCTCTATCACGCCGCCACTGAAATAAATTCATTATTCTCAATCTTCCTTGATCTTTCAGGTGTTTGAGTGACTTGTGTGTGTGTGTGTGTGTGTGATTTACAATACAGTCATCAGGATTATATGGGCAGCAGAAAGTGATCACCACAATTTAAGGCTATTT
>BRZM01001952.1:43477-109827 GCA_033238685.1 Lates japonicus
ATGGTTTACATTGTTGAAACACAGTCATCGACTCAGAGCAGACATGGCGACAAGATCAGGAAAGCCACGATCGTCACGCCGATTACGATCCCCGTGTACGAACAGGCAGAGTCAGCAGACCGCAGTTTCATCACCGTCGTCGGTGCTCAGCCATCTTTTCTCATCTCCACCATCCACGGTTCCGACCATTATTACCGTACCGTTACCTGACCGCCGATATCCCCAGGCAGCAGCCGTCATTTCGTCACAGCACAATACGTCAATCACGCAACCGGCAACGGAGACCGACACCGCATTGAGCCCGTCCTCCGTACCGTCGCGCGTCCGTGCGCTGATTCAGACGAGGTAGCGGCAGAATGAACAGATTTTTGCTTGAGACCACGTCCGTTTTTGCTGCCCGTATCGTGACAAACGCTGAAAGCGAGACTGGCTGTTTCAGTGCCCAACGCAGTTTCCACGGAAGCCTCTCACAGCAGTCGTCGATGCGTGAGACAATGACATCGACTACACCACATTCAATCAACTTTCTTTCTGGCCTCGTTTTCTCGTCACAGCAGACAACAGAACCAACAGAATACAACGCGAATCATAGGGTATTACGGCATCCAGCACGCACGCGGAACAGGCGACTTTGTTTTGCGCAATCACGGCCTTCGGCGAGCGAACTTAGCACTTCACGGATTAGAGCATCATTCGCGCCGGTTTTGACAGTCAAAGCTAATGATCAATCCGACACCCTGTGTCCAATATAACAGCCCCAAACAGTAAACGAAAATCAATATCGCCGCTGGTCATTGGTCATACCGCCCCATCCATCCATTGCCCATACTTGGTCCGCCAGTCGGGACCGGAGTCACAGCCGGTACTGCGAGCAGACACCCCGGCATCACCGTCCGCAGGCCAACATAAACAGCAACACGCTCACACCGCCACCACACCACCCAGAAAGAGCCCACACACATGGTTGCCCATTCAGTCTGCAGAAGAAATATTAACCCACCTCTCTCCTCTTCCTCTGTCCATTTTCTTTACCCTCCCCTTTCTGCCTTCGTCTCTGTTCGTTCTTCATTCTCACAGGTGAATTCGCTGCTCTTTCGAAACATTACGCAAGAACCCGGCACCCACATGCGGCGTCATCATCGCATTTCCACAACGTTTGCGCATCACGTTGATCGACATGGAGCCAGCGTCACAGTTATCAGCACCGCGCGGCGCATGCCGACGGAAGCGTAGAAAAAATCATCGCGCCATCTGTCACCGACGCGCGTAATCAACGGTCATTTCGCCCATTTTTTAAACACCGTGACCATATGTCACAGTTTCAAAAGTTCAACACCCGTAACATTTAGCCTACGATACCTGATGAAGCTGAACCAACAAGCGTTGCCCAGCGATCAACCGACAACGACCGTAGCTCGGCGGAAGTCAAGAGGACGCCCACCACGACTGTTCAACGTCAGCACGCACGCACGGTCGATCGCCCTGTAATCAAAACCGCGCCAGCAGAGCCAACACTTGGTTCCACCACAACGCCCAAACGAATGCTCGAAGAAATATTAAATAAGAATAACAGCAGAACACATCAGCCCCACATGATAGGAAGCGTAGAAATTGTTGTTATTGATCTATTATAAAACATACTATATGGTGTCAGATGAGTTTGGTTGCTGAGATATTTCATTGCCGACATGAATAGCTTCCGTCTTCACCAGTACATCAACACCAAACACACACAGAGTTAGAGGGAGCGCGTTCATGACATTGGCTGCTGGCTTTAACATAAACAGAACATACGTAACATAATTCCTTAAATTACGTTACGTAAAGACAAGACATGTTAGCCAGCAGGATGCTAACTGTTACCGATACTGGTGATATTGCGTCAGTCATATCTGTAGCCAGCAGCCACTGGCGGCTCGAACAGTCCGTTACGGCTGGTTCGCGTCGTAATGAAGCCAACCTCAAAACTTCGTTTGGTCTGGTCTCAGTCTCAAACGCTTTTGATGCTATGGTCTGTGTTAGCGACAGCCATTCAAATTATTTATGTTCTGTACTGTTTCACAGTCCGTGTGTTTTCATTAAACAGCAGGGTCCGTCATACTGTAGCCGATTAACCGCCTTCATCATCAATAAGATTTTACCTTATCCTCTGATAATCAATTGCCAGCCGTAACAGCCGGTTGTCATCGTTATCGAACATCAAAGCTTCTCACTGCCGTATTACGCCATCCGGTTCGCGAGGGACGTTGTTCCTGTGCAGCCTCGTCTGTCGTCATCTTTTCATTCATATCAGCGTTTCAAACGCACGAACGTGCCGTCAGAATACCGCACCGCAGAAGCTCGCCGATAACCGCGCCGCCGCATCAACTGAATCGTTGCTGCAGATACTGTGAATTTTTCATGGTTCAACGGTTTTAACCGTCGTCCATGACCGTGTCCGGCTTTAACTGATGAAGGACCAGTTTCAGAAAACCTCCGTCTCCTGTTTTTCTCGATCAGCAACAATATTTCAGTTCCCACGACACCGAACACATCAGAAACCAAACAATCCACCAGAAACCATACATGGCTGCAAACACATGGCTCACGTGGCTCCTGATCGCCCGTTCCGCCCGAGCGCAGCGCACCAGAACACGACCGCATTGGCCACGCCAACGTCAGCAGTGGCAGCCCACCAGCACACACACACGAAACAGCCGACGCCAGTCACAGACGCGTTTTTCACGCACCATCGTCAGCGCGCATTAAAACGTTTTCATCCGCACACAGCCCTTCAGCAGCACTGGTCACCGTGCCGTGTGCAGCGGCGCACGTGCGTAACGGCGGGGAGGCAGGCGTGAAGGCGTGGTTGTCATGGCAACCCCATCTCCGGAGCCCTTCCCTTAAAGCTTATTCGAGCGGCCGCTATCTTCTCCATACCGTTCAGTTCTCTCACCGTCGTCGCACGTAGCCGCAGATACGCTGCGTTGTTCGTCACCACCACAGACACCAACACCGGTTTCAACGACTATTCAGCCGTCCCCTCGTTACCACGACCGATCATCTGTCAACAAACACCGCATCTGCAGACAGTCCCCAACCGCGCGCCGGCACACACTTGTCTCCACGTCGCATCATTGCCACCGCGTCCGACACACTACTCGCCCGTTGCGACCCTGATATTACTTTTGAGTAAAATGATGAATGCATCACACATCATTTCGAACGGTAGGCCGTCAGCCTTGCGAGCCGTCCCAGACGGGACCAAGCCACCACACCGTGTCATCCAGGTTTCACCACAGCATTCTCTTCGGTGAATGCGACTTCCGCCATAGACAGACATTTACATGATTTATACGACCTATAGCGTTGTTGTTTAGGCTGGGCTTAACGTTAATTATCGTTATATCGCCAGCATCATTCCATATTTTATCAACTATCTGCCGTTCATCGTGATAAGAAATTGTGAAAGAATATAGCTGCTGTTGCTGGCTGAAGCATCGTAGCAGTGAGTCTGCAGATTTACGCCGTCGAGAGCATGGCGTTTCTTTGTCGCCGAACAGTTCATTTCATCAGACTTCGTCATTCATTGCATCCAAAATACCACGTCATCAGACGTTTTGCGTCATATCGTTCCGCCCAGATACCACCATTGTCCCACGTAAACCAAAACCGCATTGCCTCAGCTTAGTTTGCCGACAGGCAATATGGCACGGTCACGCCGAGTGCCCTTGCCGGATCATTGCCAGTCCACAAACCGACGCTTACAGGCGACGCAGCGTCACGAAGACTACCGAACATCCTTTCACCATTTGAACAAACGCCTGAATTCAGGCCCGTCACCGCCGCAGCATTCGTGTCGTTTCACGCTCATCATCGTCAGTCATCTGCGCCTGCTTTCACGATATATTATATTTACCAAAGAAATAATACATTTTCAGCCCCATAGTTGTTTATATATTAATTAGTTAGAACAGCAAATGTATTTGCTGTTCCTAACTAGCTGTATATAACCAACTTGTAGGAGACAAGGAGGTGTATTTGACCTTTTGTTAAAATGGTATATCAGTAAAAGTAAACTGTAAATTGGCCAACAGGTAACAAGCATGAAAACTGACCTGAATGCTGCAGCTAGTAGGCTATTGTCTGTAGGGCTGTCAATTTTTATTCTAAATTCAAACATTTGTTCAAATATGTGGTGAAAAGTTCTTATTCGAGCTGTAATGACCTCTTCGTAATATAGGCTGCATCCTCTATAAGCACATCAGACCGTTTGAAGTAGTTTGCTTGTGATCCAGCAAAGGGCACTCTATCAGCTTGATGTATTGCATGCCATAATTACCTGTCAGTAAACTAAGCTAAAGGTAATGCAGTGTTGTTTTGTTTACGAAAATGGAGGACAATAGTGAGCAGAGCTGTCCTGAGCGGACAGTCATGACACCAAAACATCTGAGAAGCAGCGTAGAGATATTTTGGATTCTATGTAATGAATGGCAAAGTCTCTGATAAAGATGAGGCTGTTTGTCGACTTTGTTAAAGGAAACTGCCATACTCTCCAACAACAATAAATCTGCAGACTCACCTGCTACATTAACTAACTAACTAACTAACTTAGCTTAGCTATGATGAAGCTGCTTTTTTTCACAGTTTCAACATCACTCACGATGAATAGTTGCAACTTATCCGAATAGTTCAAATAAAATATAAGGAGTGATATGGCAACATCTGAGGTCATGGCAATAATTGGCATTAGAGTGGCCCAGCCTGATGTAGCACTATAAGTCTCATATAAATCTCATATAAATGTCTGTCTGAGTCCTCTCGGAGTCATGTTCACTGTGAAGAAAGTCTCTAGTGTCTGTGAGAGGGTGAAACCTTGACAAAGGCGTAAGATAACTAATTCATACCCAGGACAGCTCATTAAGGTCTACAGAAAGCCTACCATTTCAGAAATGATGTTTTCTGGTGTGTTGTGGTCATGATTCAATGTTTACTCACACACGTGTGTTATCCAGGTCACAGCAGAGTGAGCAGAGTGAGTATCTGGACTTATGAGTGCTGTGTGGTCTGACTGTGGAATAAGTGTGACAATTGTGCCAACAGCGCTGGTTTAGGGACTATCACAATCCACACAGGTGCATCAGGTGGTTTATTTGGTAGGTAATCAGTGTGGCTTGGGGCAGGGGGAGGACAGCTGGTGCAAACGCTAAAAAGCCGGTGGCTGGATTGTCGTTCACCTGTAATGTGACCCAAGCATTAGAGCACCATCTGCAGCCACTGCATTTAGCGGCAGACAGACAGGGAGGAAGACAGACAGACATAGAGGGGAATGCTGTACGCTCAGATAAAACTGGGAAGGAAGTCAGAGTGGGGTTGCCATGACAACCACACCCTTCACACCCTGCCTCCCCCACCGACACACACATGCACTAACACACACATACACAGTGACCAGTGCAAAGCAGAGGGACGCATTTGTGTGAGATTAGAGAAGAGCGTGTGCAGATAAGAAAACGTTTTGTGCACACTGACAATAAATTACCACACATGAAAACACTGGCCTGTAGCTGGCTGTAAAATTTGTGAATGTGTGTATGTGTGTGAGGTCAGGGTGTGTCTGTTGTGTTGATTTCTTCCTGCTATTGTCAGTTGTTGTATGGGCGCAGTCATGTTCGTAAAAGTACTTCTGTGCGCTCGGGGTCAGACCCGAGGCTGAATCTAGGAGCCACACATTGTTGTATGACACAGCCATAGAATAATATATAGATTTCTATTGGTTGTGTTGTTTGTTCAGTTTTCTGCTGTCTTGTTAATTTGTCATGTCGAACAAAAATATATTGTTGCTGTCCAGGGAAAAACAGGAAGATTTAGAGGTTTTCACAGAAACTAAAAGTCCCTTCATGAGTTAAGAAAATTCTCAGACTTACAGTCACATAAAGACAGTTAAAACCCATTAGATTACATGAAAAATTCACAGTAATCTACCAGCAACAGTCCTAGTTGATACAGCAACACCTGTGGTTATCGGTAGCAGTTACCACAGGCTACTACAGTGCAGCAAATATTTCACAAGCAGCTACGTTTATGTGCATTTAAAGCCTTTGTTATGGAGGTAGAAAGATGACAATAAAGACGGGAAACACACACAAGAACAGCGTCCCCTCGCTGGACTTGAACCAGGGATATTGTGGCAGCAATACAGCAGTAGGAAACTTTGTGTTTGTATTAGCAGTAACTTAATACAGCTTTGTTACAGCTGTAGTGAGGGTTATATCAAGAAGATAAAATTAAAAATCCCTTGTGTGTGTGTGAAGGCAGTTGAAATCCAGTACAGTTATGGCGGACCCTGCCACGAACAGTAAAAACTACTACAGACTGTAGAGAGGTAATTACAGAACATAAATAGGTTGAATGGCTGTCACTGAAAAAATACAGACCATAAATAGCATCAAAAACAGGGTTTGAGTTTGAGATGAGATGAATGAGTTTTTTGAGGTTGAGGCTATTTTTGGCCTGAATACAGCCATGAGCAGTTTGTGTTCCCTTTCAGACCCATGTGGACTTCAGGTGGCGGCTTTAAACACAGATATTATATTTGGCCTGTTATCACCTAGTGTCAATTAGCAGTTAGCATCCTATAAGCTAACATGTCTTTGTCTTTACATGCTTGTGGTTTAGGGTTATGTTGCATGTGTTTCCTGATTATGACATGTTCAAAAATGACAGCCAGTGTCATGAGACGCTGAAACCCTCCTGGCTCTTGTCTCTGTGTGTGTTTTTTGTGTGTATTTTTTGTTTTGTGCGCCGACCAACCTTTATCTATCACAGCCCATCACCTGAGGCACTGTGAGGAGGCCTGTAGAGACACAGGCACGTCCTCTGCATGTCGTCCGTCTCACAAACACACATATGCGCACACTGTGCATGCTGTGTCACCAGCGGCAACGAGCAAGCCTTTCACACTGACCCACATAGAGGGAGAGCGAGAGAGAATAAAAGGAGGTAGAGAAATTGGGATGAGATAGAAAGAAAGGGGGAGATTGAAAGGAGGGAGATAAAGAAGCAGAAGTGGAGCAGCAGAAGAATGGAGCAAGGGTTTGTTTGATTGTACTGAATGAAGGACGGGCTGACTGAGCCTGTCAGTAAGTGAAATGTCCTCAGCAGCCAAATGTAATGTCTGAGCACCATGTAAATTATGTTTTTTATATTAAGATCAATGCTGTAGGTTTCTGCAGCTGCCACATCATCTTGTGTTAGGTTTGTGATGTGTTTCACCTTGTTGTTCTTGGTTTGCAATGACAGTTAACTGAGAGCGATTCATTTTTTTGACATTTAGCTAATTGATTAAATGTTGCAGCTCTACTTGTAACGCAGACAGTGATGAAGTTACAGTAGATCTTACAGTCATTGTTGCATGCATGGGTGTAACTCATTAAGGCAGAGTCATGAGTGAGCGACATGATCCCTCACCAGCTTCCCACCAGCAAAAACTGCAGGTGTTTGTCAGTTTGTCACTGGGCAACATGTATTCGTTCCAATATCAAAATTATCATAAACTAAATATTTTTGGGTGTTTGGACTTTTGAAGCTGTAACGTATGGTCTGCGAAGTTGACAAAAATAAATCGATACTGAAAGTAACCGTTAGTTGCAGCACTAGTCTAGAGGAGACATTAAAATCCTCTGGTACGTACTTGATGAATTTTTTTCCCCCTACACTCCATCAGCATAAAAAGGCTAAAAACAGTACTGGTCTTCTTGGCCTTTAAATCTCCATATCAGTCCAACTGTGTGCTGCACAAACATTTAGCTAAATGCTTCTGATGAGTGTGTGTGTGTAAATGAGCTTATGCACTTGTGTGTCCGCATGTGTTTCTTAGGTTGCCCTTGCCAGGTTCTCTCTTACGTAATGTTTCCAAAAAAAGAGCAGATTCACCTGTAAGGGAATGAAGGGGGCTGGAGCAAGGAGACTGAGAGGAGAAGGCAGAAAAAAGGGAGGAACAAAAGGATGGACAGAGGGGAAGAGGAGAGAGAGAGTTAAAATTTGTTGGCTGTTTTAGCCTTCTCTTGAGACAGATATTGGTCCTTGACGGCCATGTTTTAACCAATATCATGATATTGATACTCTAAATTGAGGTGTGAATGTGAGTGTGAATGGTTGTTTGTTTACATATGTTGGCCCTATGATGGACTGGTGATCTGTCCAGGGTGTATCCTGCCTCTCACCCAATGCCAGCTGTGATAGGCTCCAGTCCCCCCACGACCCTAATGGATAAGTGCTATAGATAATGGATGGATGGATGGTACTGATAATGATAACAACTGATGTGAGAGTTTTAGTTTACTAAACTTTAGGGCTATTTACATAATGATTACTCAGATTTTTTTAAATTATGGATTAATCATTTAAACTTTGAAACATCAAAAAATTGGCTGAGCTGAAGATGAAGTCTCCCAAATATCCGTAGAGACTGCTAAGTTCACAATAAGACCAGAAAACCATGATTATAAAAAACAAAATCCACTTCTGGTCCCTTTAATTCGTATAAATGCCGTTCTGTAATACCTATGATTCACTGATTTATTATTCTGTTGGTTCCTCTGTTTATTCACCTTTAATCTGACAAGGAGAGGCAGAGGTAGAAGAAAGTTGAGGGTGGATGTGAGGTGTAGTGGATCCAGTGTCATTGCTCATTGGACACCACTGCTCTCATACTCACACACACTCAACTATTGTTTCTTTTGTAGGAAACTTCCATTGACTGCATTTGTTTTCTGTAAACATAACCTTAATCTCACTCTTGTTTTGTCTGTCCTCAAGTCTGACCTTAAAACTAGACGTGATCTCAAGCAAAAAAATCCTATTCTATTCTACACACTACCTCATCTGAATCAAAAAACACACACACACAGACACACACATTGTTACAGAGGACGGAGCTCAGATGTCTGGTGTCAGGTCTCCGTTGCCCGTTGCGTTGATTGGCATAATTACGTGACCTGTGCTGTGAGTGTGTAGGGAAATAACGGCTGCTACCTGAGGGATATCAGCGTCAGAATTAGCGAAGAGGGGGGAAGCCTTTGAGAATAATAATGATAAATGTCGGAGCCGGTGGACGGGGAGGAAGGAGTAGGAGGGTGAAAAAAGTGCGCTGGTTTCACCGGCTTCTTGGCAACAGGTGAGTGAAGCTGCCACGTTAACCTTTGAAGCTCTGCCTCTAACCGTGTCTACACAGGGATCATAATCGGCGTAACAGGTCGTATTATGGCTTTTCCCTGTTTTCTTGTCACCATGTCTGCTCTAAATGTCAGGCTGATGTTGAATGGCTGTGACTTGCTTTGAGCTTTGACTTTTTGGTGTGTGGCGTGAGGTGTGACTCATAAGGTAAAAGTACAGCAATGGTGTGAAAAATGAACCTTTTTGACTCATAACTGAAGCAGGTTTAGGTTATTCTGGGTTCAACTAACGGAAACAAATGTATGAAAAAAACGTATGTGACCCGTGGGTGACTTTTTGTCAACACTTGGACTTTTATTTTATGAAAATATAAGATGAAATGTGGATTGTTGTTTGTTTTTGAAAGTGTGCATGGATGTAGTTTAATACATATCAATCTAAAGATTATTTTCTCTCTTATTCAATCAATAATTATGTCAAAAATGTCAAAAAATTTGAAAAATGCCTGTCATAATTTCCCAAAGCTGAACGTCTTCAAATGGCTTGTTTTGTCTGACTATTGGTCCAAAACTGAAACCAAGAAACTTTTAGCATTTTTATAAAAAAAAAAGAAAAAAAATACTTCAATAATAAAAGATAAATAGATAAAAAGCAAACTTCCCACTGTATGTAAAACAAAAATAGAAGCAAGTTTGGTCATTAGACTTTTGAATCATAAAAGTTAATAGCACTTCACACTTTTGGGAAATTTGACACACTGTGCCTTAGTGATGTTGGATATTCCAATCAATAAATCAACCAACTGTTTATCAAATCAGTATTTAAAGTGCAGAATCACCATGCAGAATTGTCCCAATACACTTTACAGTTAAAGAGATGCAAATAAGCAAATAATGTAATTAGAATAAAACAACCACATTATGATGATAAAGGGACGTTTGAATATAATAATTCATATTTGTATTTCTGTTTTGTTTTTATGTTGTTGTTTTACTTGTAGAGTCTCCCATGCCTCAAATTTCATTCTTGAGGGACAAATAAAGTATTCTGAATTGAGTTGAAGAGTTGATAATCAAAATAAGTTACAAATTCATTTTCTGGCGATTGACTTAGTGATTAATCGACAAATTGTTAATTCATGGTTAATAGTAGTGTCGATACACAGCTGCTCTCAAAGAAAGGCAGAAGTAAATTTAAGTTGATGATAATTTATAGAGCAAAAGAATTATATGTTACACATTTGAAACGTACGATGATGTGACATTTTAAACTTTAAACTCCGCTACTGAACATAACTTAAAGTCATAACCTGATGTGTTGAGATTGTGATTGTGTTGCATACATTATGCCTCTTTTACATTTTAAGTTTCATTAGCACAGGTCTGGATGGAGAAACACACATTATGATAAAACATGGTTATGAAAGCATAAGTAACCATCTTTAATAGCTTTAATAGATGTTTACAAAATGAGTCATAGGTCTCATAATGTAGTTTAGCTTCTGAAAGTTTTTGAAAAAAAACAACCTGCAAATTTTGAATTTTCCATTATACCTCAAACAAACGCTCGGCTGTGCAGAGGAACTGGCTTCACACCAAAACCCACACTGGTGCAGTTGTGTCTCTTCTTTTGTCAAACAACTTCTTCCCACATAATCACAGCGTCTTCTGCTCCACGAGTCGGAAGATCTTCAATTCGATTCCTCCCACTTGCAGCTGCCTTTGTGTGTGTGTGTGTGTGTGTGTAGCCATTACTTTTGTTCTCACTTTTGCCACTAATCATAAACGGCGTTGCAACAGCCACCACCACCACCACCACGGGGATTTTCAGAAACTTAGTTAAAATGATGGTGCAGCAGTGGTGTGGAGACATTTACGCCGACGTAGGGTGTTTGCCATTGCCATGCGGCATCACCCACTATGAGAAATCTATTTTCCTCCCACCTTAATCACCTGAATAGTAGTGAACCACATAAACAGTTCCTGCTGTAGTAACTGTTGACCCCCTCCATGGTTACAGAGGATCTGTATTTAGAAAATAGTTGAGGAATTACAGAGATTACATCATCCTCAGTGTGTAGGCTGTGAAATAAAGACAGTAGATACACTGTGTTGTGCGTATGTGTGTGTGTGTGTCTGTGTCTGTGATACAGTCAACCTACATAGGGTGATGAGGTTTCTGTCTATAAGTAACTGCATTTACTGTAAAGTTGCAGCACACGCACTAGCATACACATACAGAACAGATTCTTTACTAATATAATTACTAGGATGAGCTGGGCGATGCTCCCGCTGTGCCATCGTCATGGCAACGCCGACAACCCACCTCTGCAGGAGGAGGAGGAGGAGGAGGAGGAGGAAGAAGAGAGGAGGCAAGGAGGGGGATGAGAGAAGAGAAGGGCAAGAGGATGACAAGAGAGTGGGGGAGGAAGGAGCAAACCAGTGGGAGAGGAAAAAAGAGGGAGATTAGAGAGGGGAGGAGGAGGAGGAGGAACATGGAGGTGATGTAGGGACAAGAGGAGAGAAAGAGGAGACAGAGTAGAGAAAGAGGAGGAGAGCAATTAATTCCAGGAGAAAAGAGAGGGAGACGGTGAAGGGGAAAGGGCCAGAAACAGAGTGAAGAGAGGGAAGAAGAGAGAGAGTAGGTGGTATTAGAACAGGGAGCAGCTGTATTCAACTCCACCACTCAGCCTCCAGTTTAATCTCTTCACTGGAGGCTTTAACATGCTGAGTGTCTGTTTCTCTCTGCTAACATTTCTCTCACCTGTCTTCTTTAAGTGTAACACTTAGCTGAAAAAATGTGTGTACTTCTGGTCGCACATTATATCTGAAACCGAAACAGTTTGTGCATGCCACTCCACACTCCTCCTCCCCAAAACAGACCTGATAATTAAAACAGGTAAAACCACACGACAAAGTAGTTTCATGGTTAAAATCAGAGTTTTTCTGGTGCTCTTTGACGGACACAGGTTGTCAGTAAGTGGCTGCAGGCTGTTACCTGAGCTGCTGCTAATGTTAGCTCAGCTTGTTCTTAGGTTAGGATTCCTTCAGTGTTCATAGTTCAGGTAATTCATAAGTTTGAGTGATTAAAATCAGTAAAAACACTGAATAAAACAGTTTCATGTCAAAAAATGTTTTTCTGTGTGACGCTGTGGACGGACACAGGACGTCAGGAGGAGCTGTTTGCTTAGCTTGTTTACTTGAGACCCAGACATGTGATGACAAAAATCCTTCATCTGGTTTAAGATTATAGTGGTAATGTTATAAAAAGTGACAGTAACGTGACTTGAAACAGTGAGAAAGTAATCGGAAGAAAATGTTTTAATGTCCGACCACAGAACACTTGTCATCGTCGTATTTCAGATAGCTGGTTATATTATATATCTGGGTCCACATTGATGAAATATTCATATTTGTTCAGCTCTGCAGCCAACAAATCCCTGTTTGTGTCTTTCATTCACATTCTTTCTTTAGTTTGGTCCCTTTTGCCTCTGTCTCTGATGCTACTAGCATTGGCAAAGAAACAAAAAGACAGATGACCTTTACAAACGGACAGCTTAAATGTTCCAAAGTCAGTGGAACAACTGTTAAAATCTATGGACAACAACCATTTGACATGTTAAAGTAAGAAGGATATTACACTGTATTCTGTGACACGTTCAGGTAACATTACAACACATAACAACTGGAATTCACTGTATAAGAAAAGTCGAGTTAAACGTTATTTTCACCGTGTTGTTTTTACTTATGCAGCTGCACAGTCTGAGGAGCAAACTGAGTGAGGACAACATGTGGGGAAAGCTCTACAACCATGTGTTTGCATTTATCAGTTTTTTTCCTTTAAACTGACAAACTGATTATTCTGAAGAAGAGAGAATGACACAGCGTGTTCGTTGTTGTGTTCTCTCACGTGGTGGCCTCGTTTGGACGTCATTTCCATTTATTTAAATGCTTTTAAACAAGATTTATTTTTAGATTGATGGACTTTCACTGCCGTTTCTGAGAACAAATCTACTTAAAATAACTCTGAGGCTAAGTGTGTTTGTGTTTTGTGTGTTAGTGTGTGTGACCAGACCACAGAAAAGCTTCACACTGCAGATCTATATATTTATTTAATTTTTTGTTTAGATTTTAGGAGTGAGCTTTAATGCCTGTGATCCTGTCTGCTTTTAGTAGATTAGGACTCACTCAAATATAATGGTGTCCTGTGACCTCTGAATGAGAGAGTGTGTGTGTGTGTGTGCATTTGCATATTTAAAAGTGTGTATTCCCATTTATCTTGTTCAGTGATGAGAATGTCAAGTACATTGTCACTGCTGGGCCTTTTTTTTAATAGACAAAACACACTCAGGTACACACACTGTCATGCAAGGATTGTTAACACACACACAGACACACACACACACACACAGCCTATTCATTCATATCTGATCAGCCATAATCAGTTTATAATAATCCTCACTGCTCGACACTCAGACATGGCAATAAGCACCAGGGTTAAGTGTTCATAGTTGTAAAATCTGGATCTTATTTACAAGAATTTTCAGTTACAGTCCTCCACTGTGCTCTCACCACAGTAGGTCAAAGTTGTATCATATTGAACATTTAACTTCCTTTCTTGTGTAGATTTTCAAAATATGCAACCAACGTCACATGTACGTCCCCTCAAACAACTCTTTTTTTTTACTTGAGAAATGTTCACACATTCGCTTTCTGCCTTTTTCGTTTCACTTCCAGAATAAAGCAGTTTCAGATAAAACTCGAGGTTTAGTTCTCAGCATGTCTGATCGTCTGAGTGCTCGTGTTACTTCCTCTAATGGACTCAGTTTGAGCTCGTTGTCGTGTCCTCACATCGCAGTAGCGGCGACGGTTACGAGCAAAACAAAACAAATGAGGAGTTCAAATAATACCTGAGTGGTTAGATAGAAGTGAAATTATCCTTTAATTGTTTACTCTTTATTCAATAGGATAGATTTTTATTTGTAACACTAGACTGAAGTTTGAGTGTGTGTGTGTGTGTGTGGTCCCCTGCTCTATGTGGCATATGTCCAGTCACCATACGTCCTTGCATTTGCGCTGCTGTCACCCACGCAATACTATTTTTATCCCGAGAGTCGTGAGTGAACGTACATGCGTGTGTGTGTGTGTGTGTCGGGGTCTGTCATCAGGTTACAGGGTGTGTAAGTGGACTCCTCTTTGTCCTGGATGATAATTTTAGACAGACGGCCACTGAAACTTTCAACAGGGGGGTCAGATGCTTGGTGCAACCTTTTCCACTGACAGACACGTATACACTGAGACACACACACACACACACACACACACACACACACACACGTGTCTATAAATTACAGTAATCACCACTTTACTATATAAATTGTGCTTATCAAACATGCTGCCTTGCGTTTCCATGAAATTATGGAAAAAGTATAGTAGAACTGCAACTATTAGTCAATTAATTGATTAGTTTTTTAATTAGTATTTTCAGCAAATGCTTTCAAAATTACAGCTCTCAGCTTCTAAAATAGAAAGATTTCTGGCTTTTCTCGAATTTAAATCACTGTAAACTGTATCTTTGGGTTTGGATTGTTATTGGACAAAACGAGACATTTGAACACATCACGTGGACTTTAAGAAACTTTTCTTTCTAGACTGATTATTTCTGATAAATCCTGTTAGATTTAGGAAATAATATGCAGATTAATCCATAATGCAAATATGTTGTTAGCTCTTAGCCTTAGGTATGGTTAATTTGTTCTTTGCCATGTTTCACATACAAAAATTAAATTAAATAAGAGAATTTAGAATTTAAAAACATGTCTTTGCCTTTAAATATTTTCTTGACTGATCAATTAATTGTTTAGTTATGAATCTATTGCAGAAGGTCAAAATACTCATCAGAACTTCCCCAGCCCAAAGTGACGCTCCTTAAATAGTTTGTTTAACCACCAACAGTTCAAAACCAAAAAGTATCATATATGATAAAAACAAGCAGCAAATCTTTCATATTTGAGAAGTTGAACAACAACAAAAGTGTAAAGCATTTTGTTTGGAAAAATGAGTGAACAATTAATCAATGATCTAAATAAGTGATGTAGCTCGTTTCAACCTGTAGAGAAAAGTCACAATACAGTGCATCAACTGAACAGAGAGCAATAATAAATGATTAAGAATTTAAAGTTGTGTGTATATAATCCATCCATGTTGGGTTTCCTCTGTTTTAATGTAGCAGAGAAGCCATGACAGCCTTCTGTCACACACCTGTCATAGCAGATAACAAAAAGTCAACATCTTTAGGTAGTAGAGGATAGATGGAAGTCATGAAATAAAAATACATATCTTAATGTTAGTGGTTAGTAACAGGAGTGATGTTGTCCTCATGTGACAGGTCTGATACTGATAATGATACTAAGTTAATCAGAAAATGGTTGTAGAATTGATTAATAATACTGTGTATGTGATGGAAACTTCTTTAATCTAATGATGTGCATTTTTTTCTTTCATGTTTGCTCTGGTTACAAATAGAGAAAAGTGGTGTCATACGGTTCGAAACAGTTTTAGAGGCTTGTGATGAAATAATTAACTTCATTTTATTGCAAATAGTCACATTTCAGCAGCTGAAAACTTTAAATCTTTAATTCTTTCTCTATGAATATAAACATTCATGACTAAACCAGCAAAGTCAGTCAAAGCTAAAGTTTGCAAAACATTCTTAAATGTAATTTATTATGAGCAACAATTAAAAACTCAGCCTCTGTCTACCAGGATTATGTGGTGTTGTTTGACTACATTTGATTGACAGTGGCCTCTGAAGGTGATGAGAGCAGATAACCCCACAACTGTTGCTACATTTTAACTAAATGTATGTGAAAATACACATCACAGCAAGAAAACCGCAACAGAAAAAATCTGTCAGCCGGGAATAAACCTGGTTTAAGAGAAGAAACGCGAGATCTAAGATGATATGAGTGGTCTATGGACAAGAAGTTACAGAAAACAGCATGTAGATGAACGTAGAGACGAGAAGATTTAGGATAATGGGAAGAGGAAGTGTAACAGGGTGAGAGTCAGGGACTGTAAACGAAGAGATGACTGGTTAGACTCATGCTCTGACAGAACGGCTCTGCTGTCAGCTCTCCTCCTCGCTCACCCCAGTGCTGCTGCGTCTCCTCCAAGCTGTTCCACTTCTCCCCAACCAAATATCTCCAGCCAACCCTCTGAAACGTGGTCTCAGAACATGAATAATTAATCTGTGCACTGAATTATACTAGAATTGCCTCTGCTCTGTGGTGTGATATATAAAGACAGTGCTGATTTTTATTTTTTTTCCATTTCATGTTGTTTTGCAGCGATCTCCCGCCTCAGCCTCCAGCACCCTGCCCACCCAGCCCTCCCTGCCTCCTGCATCCATGGTCTTAACAAGGAGCTGCGACCATGGACTGGACGGTCAGACATTTCTTCCTGCTAGATTTAAAACAACTAAAAGTCCACATTTTGTATCCTACAAGGTTCAACCGCACTTAAAAGATTCAGTCTCCATCATTCTCATTGTGCTTGGCTGAGTCACCGATGACATTTGATTTTCATACAACAGATTTGTTAGCAGACTGGTTTGTGCAGCCGTATGTTCATGTGGAAATGAAAAGCAGCAATTTTCTTTTGCTGTTGATCATTTGAAACAGTCTCTGATAGCTGGAGCGGGAAATATGTTTTATGTGTCAGGGGTTTGCGGATGTGACTTTTTCTTCGGGTTTATAATGGATTTATCTTTGAAAATGCCTCACAGAGCTAAAGAGCCATTTCAAGGCGATTTTTATGTTTTGAGACGGCTAGAGGAAATGTCAGGACATGGAAAGTGTTCTGTATAACAAATATGTCTGAAACAAGTTTTTTCACCCGACAAAGACGTGTTTGTCCATTTCGCTGTGGCTTGATAAACTAATACCTCAACCAACCTGTGATGTTGTGACTACAAAGACTAATTGTGCATTATATACAAGTGTGTGCAATTTTCCTAGCACCACATTTTTTTTTCCTTCATAAAAGTGCTCCTGTTGCAGAGCTCCACCAATTCAGATCTCAGAAATAAGGATGTAACTTCTCTGAATCTGAGACCGAAAACCACAATACGAACGTCTATGTAATCTTCTATGGGCATAGAACCATGAACCACTGTCTTGAGCTTAAGAAACCATGAGACCTTATTTCAGATATTTAACCAAAATCCATTGACTCATGTCATGTGACTATTTTGGTCGAATCATGGCTCCATCCAGACGAGCATTGAGCCCATCAGACATAATCTCCTTCCATGCTACAATAATACGCCTGTAAACACAAATCACATGACCATTCACGTACACAACTGCTAGCAAAGACCTAGGTCAGCAATACCTGTAATATCTTATTAGTGTAGTGTTCACCGCTGGTCTGGGGAGTCGCTGATACTGTTTGTTTTCCTGTGACGTGAGAGGAGCTTGATGAATCAGGGAAGGATACAACGGACTGAGAAGCTCCAATCAGGAAGCTTAATGTAGGTTTCTCATGGCCAGCTTTTAAACATCTCAGTTTCTGTCAGTCTAGACTAAATCACAACCCCAGAGTTTTTCAAAAATAAAAGTCTCGTGTCTGTAGGAGTAGTGGAGTTCTGGAGTAGTGTAATCACAGTGATGCATTTTAAAACTAAACCTTTAAGTAGCTCAAGATGAATAATAATCAGTCTGACATATTCAAAACATCAGTGTTGGTGGGATAAATAAATGTCCCAACAAAACAGAACAAAACAAAGTCTGAACTGTGTTTGGAGAGTCCTTATACCTGCTTACAAAGTATATCTAACCTCCACAGAACCCCAAACTGAGCCATCTCTTTTCATCTTAAAATAACTACCATGAATTTGGTTGAGTGAGTTGAGTTGAGGAGTTCTGTAAGTGACTTTAAACTAGATTTTATATCAAACCAAACATTCACAAATTACATCACTTTTTCAGGAAGTACCACAGATTCAGTCATTTTATCACAACAACAATCTCAGATCCTGCTGGGGTCGACTTGCAATGATCGTCTGGTACTTGAACAGGGTGTGCAGAAATAACCCGCCGCCAATACTGTTTACAATGGATTTAACGGAAGAAAAGGCAGCCGTCTATTTTTATCTGATTCAACAAGAAAAGAATGACTGTGACAGAGGGAGGCTTTTTGCTTTAGGAAAAGTGGAGCATTTTATATTTGAAGCACACCAGGCTCAAAACAAAGAGAACAAAAAAAAAAACATCGAAATGCTCTAAACTGACTGAAACTGAGAATTTGGCTCCTGTGTAATGAAGAACCAAGAGTGTGAGTGTGATAGCAGTCTCAGGTGATTTCGGCCAGCTCATAACTTCACGTGTTTGGGTCTATTATGTCTGAACAAATGAAGGCAGCTAAAACAAATCATGCATTGGTAATGAATAGTAACAAAACGTGCTGTATTATTATTAATTGAAGGTGTAAGTAGACAAACTGTTGTCGGCCCACATCTGAGATTCCTCTGGCTCTGTCTGCAGGGATATTTCCACCACGCCATCATGGCCTTTAGCTCTGCATGATACACACACACACACAAATACACACGATAAATAATCATTGTACTTAATCACTCATTATTATACACTAAGGTTGATTTACTGAGGCTTATGGCCCTTTAGGTGCTAATGAGCTGAGATAGTGTTTGGTCCATATTCATTGTAATGCTCTGGTTTTGTGTTAAATTACAGAACAGCAGTGTCATGTATATAAAACGTTCTTATAAGTGATTTACCATCGCATGACTGATTGAAAACTGTACAGAGGCAGTTTATTTTAGATGATTTAATGAGAGAGAGAAGGAGGAAGAGAGAGAGAGATTTAGAAAGCTTTGGCTCTTCTTATCATAGTCCAGGGCCTCGTTTTCCCAAAAAGATCTTATACAAGATGATCATAAATCCATCTTACCTAACACTCTTTAGTTCAAGAGGTGTTTCTCCAAAGCTAAAGGCTCTTAGAAACTATAGGAGAGTAATGAGGAGGCTAAGAGCATCTGAAGTTCCAGATACCGATATTGGATATTTCGTCCAGCTCGAATAGATGGATCGGGTTATACTGACAATATGGCCGATCTAAGGGTATCTAATCATCATGTGTTTGCATTAGTTTGTGACTTAATTGTGATTTAATGTTTACTATAATTATTGTCAGTTATTTATCACTTACTAATTATTTTCATTTGATGCAGTTGTGTTGTTTTAGTCTCTGACCAATTTTGTTCCTGAACTAAAAGTTTCAAAAATAGTGATTCATCAGTCCCATTGTTTATTATTGTAATATATAATGTATTTTAGTACATTTATAATATCTATTTATTTATGACATTTTGTCTTACAGAGTTAAGAGAAAGCAATGTCTAAGCTGTTTGATATTGCCTTTTTATAAATCTTATAAAAGAATGATCCCAGTCTCTTTCCACACAGTGAGACATTCAGATTATCAGCTTCAGCCCAGGTATCACGGGCTTCTAAAATGAACATATCAACTGTAAATCAAATCCATTTGAGAGCTGTACAGTGAACCTACTGACATCCTTTTACTGACATGTAGTCTTTTGCCACTTACGTTTGTATGGGTATAGATGTGTGTGTTATGTAGGTGTGTGTTTGTACTGAACGGCCCGTAGTGTTTTGATTTGCAACTCAGCACAACGAAATTACCACCTACTCAGCAATTATGTGTTTGACACGCTTGTTGACCGCCGCTGTCGAAAGTGTTTACGCCAAGACATGGTCGCAGTTTAAACGACTGAAAATAATGTGAGTGAGAGACACACAAGGATAATGAGTTATTAAATCATCATTTCCTCTCTTTGTCCGCCTCTTGTCGGTGTGTCTCTCAGGAGAATGCCAGAATGGGATCACCTGTGGATGGAGACTTAGTTGTTCAGAGAGCTCTGTTATCTCGAGAGATACCCGTCACTAAAGACTGCAGTGAGTGGTGTTCACGCTGGCCACTAATTTTGTGTGGTCTTAACAAGTATAGTGAAAAGCAGCAAATTGATAAAACATGTATTACAAGGTTTGATAATAATGAGGCCCTACAACAGCAGACAAAATGGTAACAGACATAAAAACCTGAGTGTTAAGAGACTAGGACACCAGTGATTAATACAGAACAGCTAATACCCATACGCTGCAGTGAATCTTGACAAAAAGCAGTTAGTGAAGTTAGTGAAGGTCCTGATCAGACTACACAATTTATTTGTCTTTCATGATGGTCACCATGTCAGATTACACAGTCACAGTGCCATAAATTCTTGTTGCATCTTGGGTAGGAATGGTATTTGAAGAAATTTTAATCGATCGGCCAGGAAAAAATTAATGATCAAATATCGATGAATCATTATGTTTATAAGGTGTGCTGCAGAAAAAAGAGAAGAAATTATATCCCAACAATCCTCTAACAGTTCTTAAAGTTGAAATAACAGAAAGCTAAACTAAAAAGATCTGTGGTCTACAAATGCAGCAAAGCCCTAGACTCGGAGTCAAACCTAACAAATAAACAAACCAAAGCCACAGTGCTCATAAACACACAACTGAGAGTCTTTTAAACACAATACAAAAAAAGTTATCACTGTGAGTCGCTGTCACCCAGCCTGCTCAGCCACCTAAGAATTCCACACTGACAAATTCTTTGCAGCCACAATCAATCATCACTAATTATGCGCCCATCCATAATCTTGGGAGATTGGCAGCAGTATTAGCTCACATCGACCAATCATCTGTCAAGTGTCCTTGTGTGTTACTTAGAGGAGGGTCAAGAATTGTAAACCAACAGATATGGCCCTAAGAGAGTTAATTTCTGTTGTCCTACTGCTAAATGTGAAGAAACACGTCAGAGGAGACGTCACACCCAGCAGGAAAATACCTTAAATTCTGACAGTTAGACTTTTTGTTGAGCCTCAGACGCTGCATCTTTGTTCCTCCAATATGCTCACACTCACAGTTTGTTGTGATGTCTGTGGTTCGAGCCCAATGTTGGTAATTTGTCAGCTACAACAACATTGTGTGACAATGAATTGGAATTTGCATAGTCTGATGCCGCATAAGTTATGTTTTCAACTTGTGCAGCAGCTTATGTAGTGTCATTTAGAGCTGCAACTAACAGTTATTTTCATTATTGATTAACCTGCAGATTATTATTTTGTTCAATCAGTTCATTATTTGGTCTAAAAATATTAAAAACATGACCTTGTCCTATAACTTACAATCCATCAATATCCTAGGAAGACAAGGTGACTGCATAACAGTCTAAAACCCCTAATGTTTTTGTTTTTTTTGCTATAATTTAATACCAAAGGGAAGTAATGAATTCTCACCATCAAACATTTGGCATTTTGCTTGAAAATTGATTATAGTTTATTGATTAAAAATAGTTAAATATCCAATGAATTTTATTTCAGTCGATTAATCATTGCAGTTTTAGTGGTTGGCTGATCTGGTGGTCAGGCCAGGTGGGGGCTGGTCCAAAACACAGACGCTGACACAAGCCAGACATTACATAGATAAGATTATTTCACAGCACTGATTACAGCAGAGGTAGAATTTGTCCTTTCTACTGTTGTTGTGATTTCACATCAAAAGACAAAGTGTGGGGAGAAGAGAACACGCTGAACTGTTCTAAAAGTGTACTTTAGATAATATACACAGATTGTAAAGTTGCATGCAAAAGAGCTCATTTATAGTTTACGTTTTATTATGTTATTTTTGAATTTACAAATCAAATGCATGAAATTTGTGGACTTCCGTCTTTTCTTTTTGTGGTCACAGAGCAGGTGGTCGGGGGGTGTTTTTAAACAGAGTGTATTGTCCTGCTGCAGCTTTAAACTCAGTAATTTAGCTGCTACTTCTTTAAATAGGATGCCAAGCACACTCATCCAGATGGAACCATGCCTACAAAGCAGGCGAGGAAATTACCCAGGAAAACAGAGAAGGTGAAACCTTCGTTGTGTAAAGCCAGAGCACGCAGAGTCATGTAGAAACTACATTAGATTGCAGGTATTATGACCCTCCATCCTCACACTTCACCCAAAGGAACAGCAGCACCTGGAACGGAGAGCTGAGAAATAACCTTTACCCTCTCAATATAATGACACATCTGTGTTTCCAGTGATGGTGTGCATCATAGTGAGTGCAAGAGCACGTGAGGCTGTTGCCAGTAAGACGAAGCTGCAGCAAAAATAAACTCTGTAATCTCTCCGCGACATTTAATTAGATATTCCATCAGCCTTGTGTGCTTTTTGGCTACTTAAAAGGACAACTGACCCCAGTGGAATCTGAGATTTGTCAATAAGTCACGGTTGGACATGAATAAGGCTCTACCTGTTCTTTATGAGATATGGCTGATTTAGTCTTAGTCATCAAGGGAAAAACCCCTGGCTGTCTGAAGGCTGCAGCTTAAAGTAATGTAAGACTCATGATGTAGAAAATGCTACCTGCTCACTCAGGTTTACAGAGTCTCCCAGTAGTTCGCAGGAGACTCTCAAGATTGATACAGAGATGGACACTGGTGTCAGCAAGACACCACAAATCCATATGTTTGGACCAAGTTAGTGCTAATGATATACTTCAAATGATACTATTAAAATAAACTTTCACAGTCGCTTTTTAGATCTTCAGTGATCTGGCAAAAGACATTTACTGTACAACAATGGAGAAATTCAGAATAAATTTTAATCAACAATCCTTTGTTCCACATTTTGAAACCATATGTAATATCCCTTCATGTCTTGTAATTTCAGTATCACTCATTTCTAATATCACATTTTTTTTCCTAAACCTCAAAGTGTGTGGGTTTGTCATCAGCAAAGCCTTTAAAACTTCACAATATCAGATAATTAAAGATGGCAGAGCTCATAATCACTGTAATTAAAAAGACTGCAAGAACAATATTTCTTTATACAACCCAGTGGTTTGTGAGATAGCATTTTTGGGCGCTTTTGACCAATTTCATGCACAAATGAAACTAAAGTCATTCTGTTAATGCAACACAAAACTACATTGTCCCGACACACACCTGTGTAGGAGAGATGCTGCAGATAAATACAACAGTGCTCTAGTCAACTTGTCTCGCTCTTGAATCCTCATCACACTTTATGTCCTCTTTAAAACACCTGGGAAAGAATCTTGTAGCCTGATCCTGCAGACAGACACATCGAGCATCCATTGTGGTGCAAGACAGACATCTGGTTATAAAGAATTCATCTTTGTTTATGAAATGGAGAGTAAGGTGGAAGAAAAAGTGACACCATTAAACTAGTCCCAACACTGTTGTTCCTCACCCAAGTACAAGTCTTTCAGTGGCTACCAAGGAATTAATATGTATTCTTATTTATCTTTTCTTAATTCTTTTCTTTTTAGATGTAGGTGTAGTAGAATGGAGCAAAATTATAACTAATTTGCAGTCATTTTGTGTTGTGTCAGTTTAGAGGTATACTTGAAGGTAAATAACATGTACATCTGAGGTTTCGGGTGGCTGTTGAGTGTCACTGCTGAGAAATGTGATAGCATTAGCTGATGCTTCCTTTCTTTCTTAAAATTGTGGCCTTTAAGATCTATTAAACTTGACGTTTGTTATTTTACCACAACAACTAATAAACTATAAAGCTCTTTGAAACCAAGGACTGTTGAAGTATGCCCTCAATATAAACAGTCAGCGAAGATCATTAAGACTGTGTAGATCTCTATCAGCTTTATGTTATGTTACAAAAAAGCCTGTTTGTAATCAAGTTCCCATTGCAGAACTTGTCCAGTCTACGTCTTATCAGTCACAGCATCTTGAAAAAGAACATTGTGCTCTAATGTGATGTATTTCTCGTTGAAAGATGGTTTTATGGTGGGCTCGTGCAGTGAGAACATTTAACTGTTGCTCACTGCGACAGTTGAGAGAGCTTAACCCAGCGACCACTCCATTATCAACTGTCATATTATTACCTATAATGAGTAGTTTGTCTGCTGTTAAGAGTGAGGCAGTGGGGCAATGATATTTATTGAAAGCAAACACACTTTGGCATCTTGAGTGTTTGCCATTATTTTATTGCCAGTTAAGCACGGTGTGATAAATTACTGAGGCCATGTCTGACGGCCGTCCAACTTTTCCATACACATACCCCATATAATTTCGATTTATAGTTTTGAAGCCATTAGCAGAAATAATGTGTTTGGTTTTAGCCGACTAGAAGCAGCCTGGGAGACCATTAGTCCCTCTGAAATATCTCAACAATTAGGCTGACACTAGCTTTTACTGAAATAATATAGCCTGGGTACTAGATAATTAGAATGTATAATGTTGTACATTTTATAACCAAAAGTCAGAATGGGTAAGAGATCCATCCATCCATTATCTATACTGCTTAAGGGTCACAGGGCTGAGCCTATTCCAGTGCTGACATCGGGAGAGGCGGGCGCACACCCTGGACAGACACCAGTCTATCACAGGGCCAATACACACCACACTACATTCACTCCACGGGCAATTTAAAGTCACAAATTAACCTAATTTTTGACACAGTGGGAGGAAGCTGGAGTACCTGGAGAGAACCCACACAGGCACAGGAAGAAACATGCAAACTTCTTGCTGTGACAGTATAACTACTTGCACCACTGTGCTGCCTCAGTAAGAAATACTGAGCTAAATTAAATATTGTAGAAATGTAAATATATCTAAGGAACCTAAGGCCTTTATCATTTCACATTCATGGTCCCTTGTTGATGATCCAAATGGTGACCTCACTTTTCCTCTAGCAAACACCATGAGCTCAAAGTGCTTTTGGTTTTAGTGAAAATGTCTTGACAGTCATTGGAGGGATTACTGTGAAATTTTGTACATAGAGTCATGTCCTTCCCTAGGATTAATTGTAACAACTTTGGCGGACTTTATTTGTCCATGAAGTTTGAAAGTAGCAGGTCGGTCTGCTGCTTTAGAAGCACCACATGTTAATTTCCTGCCAACTTAATTTCTTTTTTCTATTTTTGAGTCATGTCTGGTAAGTATAACAACTGAAACTGTAAACTGTAAACTGCTGATGAAAGGCTACTGAGGCTTTGTAAAACTGAAACAATCTGTAAGAGGTGCGATTATCGATATGCATCTTTACACAGCTTGTGTTTGTTGTGTGTTTTTGTACAACGATCTCACTGTCCTGTGTGTGTTTGTGTTTGCTTTTCTCCTTTAAGAAGTCGGCCCCCAGGAGGAAATGTGCAGCCTGTAAGATCGTTGTTCATAATTGGCTGTATAGAGCACCAGAAAAGGTATGAGACACATACACTGTAATCACTGAAGGAATTTAATTTTAGAAAACATATTTTCATCCTTTGGGTCCAATAGATAGTGTTTGGACTAGAAAACACACACATTCTTACCCTAAGCAAATAAATAAAAAATAAAATGTTCTTGTTTTGTCCTTGTTTGTATCTTTAATTACAAACATTTAAACATATTTAGAGGTTACTTTATCCACCCAGTCATGGGTAGTTTTATTCCAATGCATTGCAATGCATGCAACAGTGTTCATGGAGTTGGTCTGCAGCACTTTTTGACTGAATACTTTACTATGAACACATTAGTGTAGATGATGTATTTATAGTATTCCAGCTGTTAAATATTCATGTGTTTATATGACATCCTGATATTTTGTGCCAAATTTAGTGCTAATTTGTTTATTTTTTGTCTGTCTCTACCCAGATTAACTTCAGATGTAAGCCAACCTTCAGAGAGGGAGGATCCAGATGCCTTGAAGAGATGTATCGTTGTCTGTGTCTGTGGTTGTGCTGTAAATATGTATGTGAGGAATTACTGTGTTTCGCTTGAGACTGTGAGAGAGAAATCATGTTTGGCATTTCTCTCTCTCTCTGATAGCAGAACATATTGAGACATCACTGTCCACAGACGGAGACAAGAGGGCAATGTAGACAATGTGAAAGGTAAGTACACACACACACACACACACACACACAAATGTTGTTTAGTTAGTGTTGCTGCAGATCTAACTCTCGAGGTATTTCTGTCTGTTTCTGCAGAGTTTTCAACAGAAGTTCTTCCACAGTAAAGAAATCATCGCCATCAGTTGTTCTTGGTAAAAATAAAAGTAACTCCTGCCCTCTGTCATGAATCATCACAGAGTAAAAAAAAAAAAAAAGTATATATGGTATATATATATATATATATATATATATATATATATATATATATATATATATATATAACATTTACTACATTTTACTAGAAATATTTGACTTCATATGAAATATGTTTAATAATCTGCATCTCACGAGTCCTCACTAATAAAACTATATATTTATTTCATTAGAAAAATCTTCAGGGCCTTGTATCATATATACAATAATTAGAGGAAGTTTCTGCTCTTCAGCCTATATTATGAATATCCCTATACTTTAACATACATACACTTCCCTGATGAGGAGCCTTGTAAAACAGGGAGTTTAAATGACCCAACATTAGAACTGCAACATCCAGAAACCTCACTTTCTCTCATCTCCTCCTGCCATGCCTCTGCTGTCAATGATAAAAACTCTGAATAAATCAAAGGAGACAAACCCATGGAGTAAATAACAATCTGTCTCCAGGCCAGAGCCGCACCACAGGACTGAAAGCAATGCACCAATGTTAATAATAGATCTGGAGCTGTTAAAAATGTAAATTAAAATGACAGTTCTTTTTCACAAATGTTTGATGACAAAAATTTTCGAAAACTTATACTTGATCCACATTTATTTGTCCTAGCTGATCCTGTTTATTATTTCTTTATTCTATTTTCTCATGTTCATATTGGTATTGCTTTATGTACATTTCTTTTTGTTCATGTACAAAATGTAAAGGATCAGTACTTCAAAACTTTAATTTTGTGATTATTCACAACCTTTACTCCTACATCTCTTTTACATAAAATCATAATTATGTAAAAAAGAACAATTTCTACTGAGGAACAAGTCTCTGTAGAAATGTTGACAATAGGTGTTTTCAGGCCAAACAGTTCTGGGACTCCTGAGGGGAACCACTCACTGGGAGCTCTGTGGAAAATTTCATGCCTTCAAGGGCTTTTTTTTCTGTTGCATTCACACCAATAGGAACGCTTGAAGGACGTAAGCTGGCCAGCGTGTTGGTAGTGCAATGTCAGCAGTGCCAGTTGTATTTCCTCATTGCATACATTAATAAAGCCTGGACTTTGGCTGTCAGTGCATTTGTCCAGGCTTCTTGTTCTATTTTGTAATAGCCAAGGGTTTACACAGCCACGTTATAATGGCAGTTGCCGGAGCTACATTGATGATGTGTTTGAGCAATCGTCAGATACTTACGCTATCTGAAGTTCCTTGTGCTGGGAGAAGTGAAGTCCTCAAAATGGCGTTTTTGTAAATATGAGGTTCCCAGTTTTGCAGTGCAGACACAGTAAAAAAAAAGGGGAGCCTCTAACTGTTCTCAGAACAATGAAATGTTCTGTCTGAAACACCTAAAATGTTCTGTGGATCATCAAGAATACTAGGCAGTGTTTCTGTAAAGATGCAACACAATGGATAAAATCCTGTAAACAGATTTCTGGAAGACTCGGGGCGTAATAAAACTTAAACTACATTTGCACGGCCCTTTTAAAAGGCAAAGTTCAGGACAGCTGTGGCTCAGTTGTAAACTTGTCTTTGATTAGATGATTAGTAAAAGAGGAGAAGAATAGGATTGTTTTTTTGTCGTGAAACCCATTAAATAAGGCATATGTTTCTTATGCTGCACCAGATCGAGGAGCTGTTCACTAAATACTACTGGAGTCATAGTACCACCGTCCTGGATCATCAAAGTCAGGAAACCACAGGTGTACACACACACAGATAAACACACACTCCTATAACACAGCTCCCTCACTCACCAGTCAGTCCACTGGTGATGAAGTTCACCGCCTGTCATTTGGTGATGTTAATGAGAAATGACTTGTTGGATCTAAATATAAAACTCTGAAAGAAGGACTGTGTCAAAAAGTCTGTGTGTGTTTGTGTGTGTGTGTGTGGCTATGATGTCATGTGAGCTGACACATGTCTGATCTGTCTGAGGGAACTCTGGGTTTGTGTCTCCGACATCACACACACACAAACAAACATAGACACACACGCACACACGTATGTATATCCCTCAGTCACATCACATGCTTCATTGCACTTTTAATTACCATCATAAGGGACACGGTGACAGTGAACTAACCACTGAACTTTGTGTCTGTGTGTGTGCGTGTGTGTGGGTGTGTGTCTGTACCCCAGAGCTCACTTAAGAACTCTGCCAGGAGAAAAAAGCGAACATCTTTCAAACGAAGGACGAGCAAGAAGGGATTGGATGTAAGTAACACTGTGACTGTGACAGAGACATGTTGTTTTTTTTAATGTCAAAGGTTCAGATTCACAGGGTCAGATTATTACTTCCTGTTCAAATTGTTTCCTCTGACCTAGCCTGAGGTTTCTTCCATTTTTTATGGGGAGCTTCATTGTGTGATTCGACGGTCTAAGGACAGGGGTGTCATAATATCAGGCTTTATAAATTAAGTTTGACTTGACTCGACTATAAAAGACAACAGCAGAAGGTATTTATCTGTGTGTGATTGTATGTGTATGTCTCTACTGTACAGATTATATATATGGGAAAAAGTTTATGTCTTTTTTTCCAATATTTGATCAAAATTTTTTGCTGTTTTCAAATTAATTATTTAAGTGCTGTATAAATAAGCATTATTAACAGTGGTAGTTGTAGTAGTATAATTACTCTATAAAACTGTTGAAAAAGTGAATAATGTCCATCACAATTTGCTTCATAAATGACTTAAATTGTTAGTTGCTTATCGGACTAACTGACTGATTGACTATGTATTACATTCTTACTGTAGACTGAATTTAAAGAAAGATTTTTCCACTTGTTGCACATCTTTTTCTGTCTGTGTCTCTGTCCTCAGGAGTCTAAATGGCGTCCGTTCATGTTGAAGCCTCTCCCTTCTCCTCTCATGAAGCCCATCTTGGTTTTTGTCAATCCCAAGAGTGGAGGCAACCAGGTCAGCGAACTGATTCATCTTTTATTTTCATATGTTTTAGACACTGGACAGGATGAGTGTCAGATTTAGCAAACAACCCTTTTACTAAACACTGTCATAAAACAGATAACAATCATGATATTATCAGGTCTTAACACAAGTTTATTAATTAAGTCTCAACAGGATGTGGTGAGGTGATTTATTTCAAATGAGGTGAAAAATCTTTGTGCTGCAGCTTTTATCAGGCAGCTTGAGCCAGTAGCCTACGTGTTCTCATTATTAAAATCTGCCAGTCACCAATGACAGAACATTTAATTAGGAAGATGTCAGTTCAGAGGGGATTAGTTTTATCAGATCAACTGACTTTACTGAAAAACTTCATCATCATCATCATGATAAAATCTCACTGGATTTTAATGATATTAACCCATCAAAACAAGGTCTTTTTAAAGCGTTTAAGGCTGTATTTCTGTCTCTGTAGGGTGCCAAGGTGTTACAGATGTTCATGTGGATCTTGAACCCACGACAAGTCTTTGACCTGTCACAGGGCGGACTGCGAGAGGCGTAAGTACCTTTTACTGAGGAAAGTGTTGGCCTTCTGTTAAACATCATGCTCCTTACACATTAAGAATAAAGTCAGGAAGAGAGACAGTCTGCTTTTTTAACTAGGAAACCGTTGATGTTCATGTAAAGAATGACCCTAGACTGAAACAGTGTTTTCTATAGCCAACTGAGTAAGAATTTTCTACTTCAATATTCAATTCATATCACACTATCATCACAATCCACTGCTGGGTGAAAAATACCGTGTCTTCAGTTTTTAGTCATTATCCTCTTTTATTCGTTCAAACACACTGCCCATGGGTTGAGCAATTTTCATGAGACTTGGACCAATTACACCCACTCGACACCAATCAGCGCTGCTTTCTGCCAGAGGAACCTCGTGTTTTTATTCTGCAACCAAGCCTCTCTCTGCTGTGTGCGCTCTGTGAATTGTCAGGTTGGAGTTGTATCGGAAAGTGCCAAATCTGAGGATCCTTGCCTGCGGAGGGGACGGGACGGTAAGACTCTGATCTATTCTATTCTGTTCTGTTTGTGTCACATATACTTTTTTTTCCCTTCAACTACATAGCCTCACTCACTGAACTGAAATATGGCAGTGTAAATTACCCATGATCCTCTTCTCCTTCTGGAGCAGGAGGTGCTGACACTTTAACAAACACACCAAACTCCATTTAGATTTCTTGATATTTTCAAAGTTTCCCGGCTGGATATCAGAGATGAACGCTGCTTTTTAATGACTTTCTAAGTCTTTTGAACTGATCTACAGTTCAGCATTACTCTTGAACCTGCTGGACCTGATTCCAGCAGTTTAGGCCACTGACTATCACTCAATCAGTGAGAGATCCTACTCTGACTTGTCAACCTCAGCCAAGTGTTAAAACTTTTTTACTAAATTTTGAGATTTTTAAAAAAAGTTTCCCCTCAGGTTTTTCATTCACAAATTGGAAATGTGCTTAAAGGCAAGTGAATGGAAACCCAGCTTTTTGTTTTTCTTCTCCAATTTCATTCTTCCAATCTATGAATTAGGGATAGGTTGTTTGATTACTGTAGATTATGCTGTGTTTTAGCCATAAATCACATGTGTCCTGTTGTAAATCCTATACATGTATATCCTATACGTATCTGTAGGTGGGGTGGATCCTGTCTGCTCTCGATGAGCTGCAGATGAACCCCCAGCCTCCAGTTGCTGTTCTTCCTCTGGGAACAGGAAATGACCTCGCCAGGACGCTCAACTGGGGTGGGGTGAGTTCTTTAGCCTTGACTTTCTGCTGCAGAGTTGACAGAGAGGAGCGACAGGATGTGGGCAGTTTCTCCTCCCTGTACTCACTCATTCACAAGCGTCTGTTATGTCTGTTTAATGACTTTGAGGTCAGATTATTTATCCACATTGTGATTATAATAAATTGGATCAAAGTGCAGTTATCTCTGTGGTGTTATTGCAGATGGAAAACAATATAAAGATGCCGCTAAGAAAAATGAAATAGTCTCGCCATCCTCTGCTTTGATATTGATTATTGTTTTTTCTTTCTTTCGTTATGTTTTAATCCATCTTTTTTAAGTTCCCCAACTTTATGGAGGTGTAGTATTTAGCTGCTGAAGTTCCCTCTTTAAGGGTTTAATGCTCAAAGTTGCTGAACCTTAATTAAATATAATACACCGTTCCTTAGGAAGAAGGAGGCTCTTGCAGGTCTCTTTCTAAAATAAGGTGAAGTGCTGAAGCATCAAGAATCTGCCCCTTGACAACCACACACACACACATTGCATAACTGTACTGCAACACAGAAGAAGAGACCTTTTACAAGCACCCACATTCTTCCATTAGGCTTTTCTTTAGACCAGTTATGTGGGCTTGTAGCGACAATAATACATCAAATACATCTCTCTGTCTTAGTCAAAAGTCTGAGTCAAAAACCTCAACTGTTATTTCTGTCATTTTAAAACCCATGTCATTGTATTTTCCTGATAATATCAAACGTTTTCTAATGGATTTATTAATAAATTAACACAGAAATGTCAGTCATCTCAGTGGAAATAATTCTGGGATGAGAGTGGCTCTGTGTGAGTCTGAGTGAACCAAGGGCAAGTGAATGACTCTGGCGTCTGCAGCAGTTCAGTGTAGAAACACTCCTGATACAGAGAGATACAGGCGCTTTGAACAAAGATGGAGCTGAATTCATATCTACCATGTGTGTGATTAGTGTAATTAGCGTCCCGCTTGTCCTCTGTTTCATTTCTGACTGCAGGAGTTTTTATCTTTAGTTCTCGTTTCCTTTTCCTTTTCCATTTCCTGTCCTTTGTTTGCCTTTTTCCTCTTCCCCTTCTCTGCCCTTCCTTCTTTCCTTTCCCTTCCCTCTAACCTGTCTTTTCCTTTTTATTTCCTTTTTTTCCATTGCCCTGTCTCCCTTTCCTTTCCTTTCCTTCCCCCTATTTTCTTAACCTCCCCTCTTTCCTTTCATCCCCTTCCTTTTCCTTCCTCTTCCTTCCTTATCTTTCCCCCTGGTTTCTCTCCTTTCCCTTTTCTCCTCCTTTCTCATCTCTCTCTGACTCAGTTTCTGTTACTACCTGCTGCATCCGCCTCCGACCTCTCCCCCATCTCTCTCTGTGTGAGTGTGAATGTCCCTGTGACTTGCTGTGTGTCGAGTGTTAGCTCTGCTGTGTGTATTTGTGTGTTTGTGCGTCTCAGAGGAGGCCCCTGCTAACGAGCGCTACTATCATCAGACTGTTGTCTCCTTGTGTGTAGTTGTGTGTCACTGACTTCCTGACCTGACCCAGAGGGAGACAGAAAATGTGATGGAGGGAAGAGTAGGAGGGACTGATTGACAGAGAGATGCAGGAGTAAAGCCTAAATGATCACTTGCTGAAAGACAATCATCCTAATCCCCGCTTTCTTTCTTTCTTACCATATATTTCCCTGCCCTTTTCTCGAGCTTCCTCGAATGTGATAGAAAGACGACATTCAAAATATATCACGTTCAACTTCAGTGTCACCATACTTTAACTGCTGCCTGTATATGGTACATAATAAAACTCTCTATCTCTCTGTGTTTGTTTATGTCTCTGTCTCTCTGCAGGGCTACACAGACGAGCCAGTGTCCAAGGTTTTGTGTCACGTGGAGGACGGTTCAGTGGTGCAGCTGGACAGGTGGAACCTCCTGGTGGAGAAAAGTGCTTCCCAGCCAGAGGAGGGAACACAGAAGGTCAGACGTCAGGTTGGAGTATGGATTGGTTAGGTGGGGTGTATGTGTGTGTGCAGTAATAGTACTTGGTTTAATCACACTGTGGGGACAGACAAAAAGTTGGACCTTATAGTTTAATTGTTCGTTTGAGGGTTAAGATCAGTGCTGGATAAAATAATAGATTTTCCAGTCAATCACACTTTTTATTCGAATGATTCGGTATTGATTCTTGAAATCGTGACATGGAGCTGACTATCTGTGCTAAAAGTTATGTGTACACGATGTTTAGCTGTTACAAGTGGTTCAGTTCAGGCTTCAATAAAAGTTTCAGTCTGCTTTGCCCATGCAAACCTTTCATTTTTGCAGCTTTATTTTGTTTATTTATCTTTATATTTACAAGCAAAAAGAATAGTTTGACATGGGCAACATTATACTCACACAGAAAAAAGGGCTTTTAATGGATTACATCTTATAGACACATGCATACACTCCCTGGTCACTTAATTAGGTACACCTATACAATTTAATGCAACCAGTACAGCAGGTCTGCCACATATTCTCCCTTTATCAAGCTTAAAATGGCCAGTGTTTGTTACAACTGTTTGGTGTTAATTACGCTATATCCTTATTAGTAAGGTTGTAGTCAGTACGGGCTACAAATGTGTCTCTAATAATCTTTTTCCCTTATGTTTGTAAATGGGCAAAACATCAGAAACTCCTCTCAGTATAAAGTAGTACATTTCCACACTGATTCAACCTCCAACCTCAATGATAAACAAATACAGAGAGATTAATACCTCTCTGATGGTGACAGCTCAAAACTGAACATTATTATCTTTGTAAAGGTAAAATTTATGCCTTAGCTGTTGTATTGGATTGCGTTAGATTTCACAAGTGTCCCTAAAAAGTGGCCACAGAGTGTATAAGTCGTCCATTTTCCAGTATTTTACATATCGATCATTTTGCAGTCTTGAGGTTAAAGTCCAGTTCTTTATACAGTTTATTTCGTTGACAGTTGCAGTCCAGTCGTCCTTTCTTAGAGGGTTTGGCCGCGGCTATTTCCATGTGATTGCGTTATTGTTCAGGCTGCCAAGACTTTTTAAATCCTGCAGTGTGTAACTTTTGTCTCCCCCTTCTGGCAGTGAGAGTAATTACACAAACACTATCAATAATTCCTAGATTCTTCTGCCATAGTCTCCACCATACTTCTAGTTGCTGTAGCCTACTCCACCACTGTGGTTGCTCCCCTCTCCTCGCCACAGGCACCAGATTAACAAGTCTGTATTACTATGAAATACGGAGAGATTTACAGAGACTGTCAGCTTAGTAAACCCTGACACTCAACGCAATGTGCTCACAAGTGGCAGTAATGAGTGTGTTTGTCTGTTAGAGGTAGAAGTCCATGCAGAAACTGTGTTGAAAAACGAATGTGTGGACACAACATGCAAATGTGGATGTGAGAATCACTAGATGGAGGGACATAATGATAGACATTAGGGTGCTGAGCCAGGATATGAGCTGTCTTTGTATAATATTTATGCTAATGCGCTCACTTTGATATTTTTTCCTGTGTCCTCAGCTGCCTCTGAATGTGTTCAACAACTACTTCAGCCTGGGCTTCGACGCTCACGTCACCCTGGAGTTCCACGAGTCCAGAGGTTGGTGAGATCTATTTTAATGTTGTTTCACCCCACATTAACTCTATTTATATTCCATTAAGTCCTTCTCTTTTCCCATTAATGCATCATACTCTGCTGTTGTAAAGGAAAAGATGAGCGGAGTTAGATAAAATATTAAAAGGGACACATTCAGAAACACAGTTGTGCATTCATGCATGCACAAATGAGTCAGATTTTCTCACTGTGTTACTTTACGCCTCTGTGTCTTTTTTTTTTTTTCATTTCTAATTTCACTATCATTGCAGCATATTTTATGCACTCTCCATATTTTTCTATGTCTTTCCAGAGGCCAACCCAGAAAAGTTTAACAGTCGCTTCCGCAACAAGATGTTCTATGCAGGAGTGAGTGTCCCACTTGACTTACTTCACAAGCTCACATACACAAACATGTACAAAACTCATGCAGCCTAAATTTTTCCATCTTCCTCTGCTCTCTCCGTCTGTCTTAATAAGACACAGACACATGTCAAGCATGGTATAAGAAGGGGAATTAGAGAAAAGAGAGGTAAAAATCAAACCATTAAACAGAATTTTTACAGTCCTAACTCTAATTGGAAGTTGTGCTATCTTGATAAATTTCTTTACATATTCTAGTCTTTTTGTATTAAGGGAACATTTTGAAATAGGGTTGTATGAGGTACTTGCCCATACTCAGTTTATTGCCTGCAGTGGATTTCGGTGGCGAGCTCCCAGTTTGGAGAAACGGGCACAGAAGCTTAAATATCAGTTTGAGCCCTTTCCTTTAACACTGTATTCTCTCAACCGTTGAACGTCCATATTCCTACACATAAGAAATTATGCCACGCTCCATATTAGGCTGCAGATCAGCTGTTTGAGGCGCAACTAAAAGAAAATAAAAATGAGTGATAAGACAGCATGCTGTTTACTGTGGCGATAGATGATTTGTACCTCATATAACCCCTCTTCAAATAATCCAAACTATTCCTATTCCAGTCTCAGTAATGCAAGTAGAACTATGTTCCATGTACCTCAATAAACACTCGGACATTGTGATTTTCAATAATTCATTTTGACCTGTGTGTGCACTGATTGCTGAATTTTTGATCAGCAGTGATCAATTATAAATTCATTCCCAGCTTGTTTTTTTATGTTTTTTGGGTTTTTTTTTCCAAATTATAATTTTAACAAATATTATAAAGTCTTACATTTAGTTTTTGGGAACCTGCAGATATTCTGTGAAGGATGTGAAAAGGAAGGAGGATGATGGGTGGGAATTGGAGAGGAAGCATGTAGGGGAGTTATCTCTTTTTAATGAGGGAAATGTAATGAACTGTAATTCTGTTTGATTGGGTCGTTTTCTCTGTTTGTGTGTGTGTGTGTGTGTGCGCGTGTGCAGGCTGCATTCTCAGATTTCCTCCAGAGAAGCTCCAGGGATTTGTCCAAGCACGTCAGAGTGGTGGTGAGTGTTAACACGCTCTCTCTCTTGGTCTGTATCGTTTTCCATGTCGACATGTCTGAACAGCAGGTTGGCCGGGTGATTAAAAAGACCGTCCTTCAACTGCTCGTTTAACATCCGCCTCGCTGAAGTGTCCTTCACCAAGAGGCTGAAATCCTCTCTCACCACAGACACCACCACTCTGTCACTGACCCTGACCACTGACCTTGTACTAAATAAGAAATAACATGCTTCACTGACTTAAAACAACTAGCAACTGTGCTAATTCTGTATTTTAGAACTAATCCTGTAACACCTGAACAATCACTCCTTCACTTTTACAAAAAAGCTAATTTTCATATTTGCAGATGGAAAGGCTTTTACAGTATAATCCTTAAAGGTGCTATGTGTAAGTTTTTGCTGTCGCTACGTAGCCAGCGTTAGCATTAACAGCTGTTTCCTTACCCAGAGCTTCAGTCATTGTTGCCTTTAGACAAGAGGTTAGAATATGTGCTCTGAGCAGCGCTATTTCTTAATCCTCTCATGTTGGACTGAGGGCAGACTGGACACTACAGTCACTCACTCTCGCAAAGCGGTGTTACAAGACAGGGCTAGCTGGTTGGCTTCTAACTTCAGTCGAATAAAAGAAATGATATAATGATAGAACTAGAAGCAAAACTTAAAAAACTTGAAATAAAAAACTTAAACTAAAGTGGACCTTGAGTTAGGAATTCTTGCTCCAGCTAGTATGTCCGAGCTGAAAAATGAAGTTTGGTCTTTAGAGAGAGTTTTCATATTAGATGTTTGATAATGTGGGCTCAGGTCTACAGTTCTTCTTGAGGGTACAGTATATGCTATGCAGAGCTGAGTGGGAGCAGGACTGATGTGACCCTTCACCTGTATCATTTACTTTCCACCTCCCACATCAAAACAGGTTTAAGGCTGATACTGAGAGCACTGAAACTGAGAATGAAAACCAAGAACTGAGAGCGAAGCTTGGAGCGACATGTCAAAGCAAGTGAAGGATCTGAGAGTGAACATCAGTTGTTTTTAACACAGTTTAGTTAGAAGAGTATAACCTCCTCTGTTACAGCTTGTTTGCACACTATGTTCAGTTATGGCCAATTTGGTAAACCACAAATCACATTTTCACATTCTCTCTTCTTCAGTGTGATGGTACAGATCTAACCCCCAAGATCCAGGAGCTGAAATTCCAGTGCATTGTGTTTCTAAACATTCCCAGGTAGGTGAATAACATAAGCTGGCATCTTTCATCAATAAGCAACATATTTCACTGGGGTCATTTTCATGGCCAGAAATTCTAGTTAATTTACTGGAGTGGAAAAAACCTCTGAAACAGCATTAAGAAAATCATGAGACACTACAGCTCTCTAGCGAACACTAGACTAATGAAATTCCTTCAAGTGGATTAGAAGCTCCTGAAGGCAGAGATAGGAGGTCTCATTCAGGTTTCGTACTCTGATGCTGAAGCTGTTGACTTAAAACCTCCCACACCAGCCATAGTTACAGCGTTTCTCTGGCCAGACGTTAAAATAATAATAAGGGAGATGATTCTGACTGGGAAGCATCCGATCTGATATTTGATTTTTTTTTACATGTGTATCCGTGTGTGTAGGTACTGTGCTGGCACCATGCCGTGGGGAAACACAGGCGACCACCGGGATTTTGAACCGCAGCGCCACGACGACGGCTGCATCGAGGTTATCGGCTTCACCATGGCCTCATTGGTGAGAGGGACACGGGATTCAGAAACTTAACGTTAAAGAGTACAGATAGAGCCAGGGAACAGGGTGGTGTGTTGTAATGTGATCACTGAGGTGTAAGTCTCCCTGTTGTCCACCAGGCAGCGCTACAGGTTGGCGGTCATGGAGAGAGGCTTCACCAGTGCAGAGAGGTCGTATTAACCACCTTCAAAACTGTACCTGTTCAGGTGAGCAGACTCAGTCTCTGGCAACACAACTATCCAAATAAGACAAGAAAAAATATGTTTTTGCAGCAGAATTCCAATTAAAAGTAAGAAAGAAAGATTTTAGAAAAGTGTTTACACAGGTATAAAACGTGAACATAGCATACAGATTTTCTTACAAAATCCATTAAATGTCAAAAAATTATAAATGGAGTCAGTGTATACATACAAAACAGAAATTTAGGGGACAACAGCAGCGAGACCTGTGACTTGTTTTCACTGCATTTCACACAAAGTGGACATAAAATGGAGAGTAAATGTTTTGTACACAGGATTGATTAAGCCGAGGAAAGGTACACAAAGTCCAAAATGTTAAAAATCTACTTAAAATAGATATTAATAAATATTTTAATTAACTAAATCTAATTTCAGTAGTCATATGTCAATACATTGGTCTTTGTACGCCTCTGCACTACTTGTCCATTCCATTCTCATGAACGTCACATTTCAGGAAGATAAACTTATTAGATTTTGGTGGTCAGAGGTCAAAGGTTACTGTGACCTCACGAAACTTGTTTTTGGCCAGAACTCAAGAATTAATTTGCTAATCATGACAAGATTTCTCACTAATGTTTATTAGGAGAAAATGATAAAGTGATGACATGTTATATCCAAAAGGTCAAAGGTCAGCTTCACTGTGACACCGTAATGTTCTGCATAAACACTTCCCTGGCTGTTATTCAACAATGTAACTCAGGAACAGAAGAGGAGAGCGTGACCATATTTCACATTTGGTCGGATACTGATCTTGAAACCTTAAAACTGTGGCAATTGTTTTAGGAGTGTGAAGAGTGTGTGTGTTAAGCATCCACATTTTAGAATTTGTAGCTTCTTTGCACATCGGAGTCTGGACAGATGTGGATGTAAAGTGCAACCTGACAGGTTGGCAGAGGCATACAACCGGCATTATTCTAGTTCCATAATAAGTTGTTTGCCACCAAATCAGACTAACTTAAGGATTTAAAGATTAATATATTTTAATTGGTTAACCTATCATCAGCAGGTAATCAATGATTATGACTACCTGGTATCTTATTGGCCTTAGCTCTGTTGCTGTATCATGACTGCTCAGCTCACTGTCAGATATAATCAGCTGACATGAAACACCTGCGATATCACATGTTCCATTTAATCACTGCTTTGTCCTTTTAACAGTGATCCCTGTGTCTCTGTGTGTGTGTGTGTGTGTGTGTGTGTGTGTGTGTGTGCGCACGCACGTAGGTGGACGGTGAGCCGTGCCGACTGGCTCCATCCACTCTCCGCATCTCCCTCCGAAATCAGGCCAACATGGTCCAGAAGAGCAAGAGACGCACCTCTGTGCCCCTGCTCAACGAGTGAGTCATTTACACAACAACACACACGCGAGCACACACACACAGACAGACACACACAGACAGAGGAACTAGGCCAGCAGTGTTGTAAAAGCCCGGGTTTGCACTGAGTGAGTCACACAATCTGTTTAGCGGGGAGCTGACATTCACTCCTCTCAATGTCCCACGTCTCTTCAGCTTGCCAAAAAAAAAAAAAAAAAACACAATCACAGGGAGGGAGGGATGTGTAAGTCGTTCACTCAGATTAATCAAAACAAAAAAGCACCGAGGGTATCTCCAGTGACACGGCAACATGTGATACCTTGTGGTTTTCCCCTCAGCTGAGAACACAAAGAGATGTTTATTGATTTCGCTCAGCAGCAGTGCAGTACTGTGGTCAACCTCAAACAATGATTATATATACGACTGTTCTCCATACTAACACTCCTCCATCCCTGTGACACTAATAATTCTTCATGTATATCTCTGTGTATATATATATGTGGGTCTATTTTCTACTGTGCGTTAAAGTCTACAGGCTACAGTAAACGTGTGCATGTGAGAGACAGTAAACACTAGAGGATAATTATCTGTAGCTGCAGTAACTAGTGTCTCTGCTCAATGTACTGCTCTGCTACTGTGCTATCAATGTTTGTCTACTTTACCTCTGAGCTTCTCTCCGTCTGTCCCTCCTCCTCTTCTTTTTGTCTTGTCTCCTCTCATTCTCCAATTCTTCTTTCCTTCAAAACTTCCAATGTCTGTAATCTCTTTTTGATTATTTATTATTTTGTTTACATTTGTTTATCTTCTCTCCTTTTGTTCATTACCTGTGTCCTTCTACTTTCATCTTCTCTTGTTTTCTGTCCTTCGGTTCCTCCTCACTGTCACATCCTCTCCTCTTCTGTTCTTCTCCTCTCCTTTTCTCCTCCTCTCTATCTCCTCCTTCTCCCTCATCTCTTTCCTTCTCTCCTCATCTTCTCTCTTCCTATCCTTTTCTTATTTTCTCTACTCTTTTCTCCTTGTCTTCTCTCCTCCTCTCATCCTCATCTCCCCCTTGTTATCTTTTTGCTCTTTTCCTTGTCTCCTCTCCACTCCTCTCTTGTCTCCTCCTCTCTCACCTCCTCCTCCTCTTACCTCCTCTCATTATTCCTTGTCTCCTCCTCTCTACCTCCTCTCTTTAACTTTCATATCCTTCCTTGTTGCCTCTCCTCTCCTCTCCTCTCCTCTCTCATCTCCTCCTCTCCTCCTCTCTGCCATACGTTCCACCTCTCCTCTGTGTGTGTGTGTGTGCGGCCGTAGTATTCAGAAGGTGTGTGCAGCTGATCTGCGCCGCCTCTCTGCTCCCCCCGACTCCTTCTCTGTGTAAGTACCTTAGCCCTCTGTCACTGTATGTGTGTGTGTGTGTGTGTCACTTTGTGTTTGTGTACATGTGAACGAATGAGTCGATGTTGTGTTGTGTTTTGTTTTGTCTTGGGTTGGACCAGTATTTGATTGATATCTGATTATACTGATGATATTTATTTTTATTAAAGAGTAAGATCCCTTTTGTTTAACCAGAAACATCACTACATATCACTACCAGACTCCATTGACAAAAACAGTAATTTTACTGCGCAGAACACAGGAGCTGCTGGAATAGAGATTAAATTACTGTGGTACTGAGTCTGGTAGTGATATATAGTGATGTTTCTGGTTAAACAATAAAGATCTTACTATTTAATAAAAGGTCTATATCTGTAGAAATCCTATCATTAATATTGTTAGACATTTGGAATAACAATCCAAGCCTGTCAGTGGCGAAAACAAGCAGTTTAGTTTCATCATTTACATCCAAAAACATGGGGAAATAAGACCTAAGTTCAAATATCCAAGAGCTATCATTTAAAAACTTCCCCACTTTTATCTTCTAAAAAAATGAGCTGTTTATCACAAATTTTATTTCTCCTGTCAGTAAACTTCCAGTTAAATGTAGAATATATATTGTAAATGACCCCAAAATATATTTATATTTAGTATTAGTTCAACACTTTTAAAAGTTCTTTTATTACTGATACACAATAATGATTTTACAGCATCAGTCTTAACAAATTAATATCAGTGTTGCCCAGGGCTGTCACTATTATGAAATTTTAGATGACAATGAATTGTCATACAAATAATGATTCAATTGTTCATTTTTTGGCACTTATTTTATCACCAATATAAATCCATTATAATGTCAAAAGATGCTCATCAAAAAGTGGCTAGAAGTTAAACAGTTGGTGGCGCTACATCTCCACTCATGTGTCATTAAACTAATAAAACTAAAACCAAAAAACTCATACTGGTCGAGCCCTGGTTGAGTCGTGTTGTGCTGAATGGGAGTTTTTGTTGTGTTTGTTAGTAAGAAGTGAACTGAGTGACAGAGAGAGAGAGTGTATGGCAGCATGCTGAAGCCTTCCTACCTCTCACTGTGCTTCTGCCTCTTTGTTTTGACGTTTTTTCCGGCTGTAGTCCTTTTTACCTTTAACTTCACCCTGAGCTGTGCTCTGATTTATACCTGCACCAGTCCTCAGCTCTCACTTGATGTCTGTGCCCTCCCCCAGAAAAGCTATTTTCATAATTTTGCATCAGCTTTGACTGAGAAGAATAAACGTGCTAACATAATGTTCTTAAATTTGTCAACCTCTCTGTTCCTTTGCAGGTAAGGTTTCTATTGTTTGAGTTTTTGAGCCTGGGTAAATGGGTGATTTTGCCGACAGCTGCTGTGCTGTGCGACCCACAGTGTTCTCTCATTGTACTTTTGCTTATCGCCCACTATGTTTTTTGATGTCAGTATCCTTCTTTCATCAACCTCCGTCCTCGCTGAAGGCAGCATTGCCCACAAACATTGACTTTAAAATGTTGGCCCACCTCAAACTCAAACACAGAATCAGGGTCGTGACGCAGGAGGATAGCAGAGCCCTTCTTCTTCTTTATTCTACTGGAGGAGTGTTAACTACTTTTTACAACCTCCACTCATTGGAAATGTTAGACTTCAAAACTTAAACTTAAAAAAAAGTTCTAGGCTGTAACTGTGAGTGGAATAAAATGCGAGAGATGAGAAGCTAAATGTCATTAATGTTGCAAAAGCTCAGATTTGTGACGTGAGTGTGTCTATGCGTGTCTGTGCGTGCATGTATGCAAACTGTATGTGCGTCCCTATTGTTGTATGTTTGGACATGTTTGAACTGTGTGTGTGTGCACATACACGCACTGGTGTGTGTGTGCCTTTTCTAGTCCTCACGCAGTTCCAGATCGTCTGCGTCTGCGAGTGAATCGGATCAGCCTCCAGGAGTACGACAGACTGCAGTACGACAAAGAGCGACTTCGAGATATCTGTAAGACTTTGTGTGTGTTTGACAGAGAAATGGTTAAAAGTGACTCCAGTTTATATTGAATATATAGATAGTGTATCACATGACTGAACCTGAACCTGTAGGTGATTGTCTGTAGTTCTCCTCAGCTCTGTGAAATGTTTTCACATCTTTCAGTTCCCTGTGTTGTTTCCCGCTGCAGCAGGCAGAACACATTTTAAGCAGACAGAGAAAGAGTAAAGACACATGTAGTAGAGCACATAGCAGCTGAAGAGCCAAATATTTACCACAAGAGACTTAAACACAGAGCTGAAAGAAGAGTGAATATTGGACTTGCACTCATCAGGTGGACACAGACGTTTCTTTAAATGAAAGTTAATGTTGCTCCATCTCTGCCAAATGTGTACATAAACTGTAATAAACTGTTTGCCAGGTAGTTCACCCTATAAACTTATAAACAACCCTAAACGTAATCTGTGATAGCTGGTTAGTGTTTCCTGTTTGTTTCTGCTGCCCCCAAGGGGCAAGAAATCAGCTACTGCAGGTTTAACTTGTATTACTGTGTAAAGTGTGTGTGTGTGTGTGTGCGTGCGCGCGTGTGTGTGTGTGTGTGTGTGTGTGTGCGTGTGCGTGTTGCAGCCATCCCAGTAGGTATTGTGGTGGTAAGAGGAGACTGTGACCTGGAGACATGCAGACTCTATATTGACAGATTACAAGAGGCAAGTCTTCTCCTTTATCCTCATCACTGTCATCATTATGATTATCACTTTAATTTTCTTCTTCCCCTCCTCCGTCTTTCTTTCTCCTCTTCATCATTATTTCATGATGCATGTGCGCTCATCACAGTTATTTATAGATGGATAAGCGACCGGCACCACTGGGAATGCAGAGCTGTTGTGTAGCTGTTGTCTCATGTCGGGGGGGGAAACGTTCACTAACTGAGTGGAAGTTCTTTTTTTTCTGTAAATGCTTTGGCTGTTTGTTAACCTTGAAACCTGTCTGCTGTGCTTGCTAGGATTTACACCAGGCACCATCCACTGGCCACAGAGTGCACTATCAGGTATATGACTTTTGGGTGTCTTTCTGCAGGGAAAAGAGTTTATTAAAAGAGATTATTATTAGTTTTGACAGCCTTAGAAGCTATCTACTATGTATTTAAAATATCTAAATTAGACTTTTTACAATGCTTAAAATCAGTGCCATACAGTCGTAATATTTTGGGCAGTATTGAATAAAACTAAGATACTTTAAAATTCTTTAAAATTAGGAATTTCCCCACAAAAAAAGAAGCTACACACAGTAAATGAGCTGAGGCTTTACAGACTGACACCCATGTTGAGTAACTTCCTTTCTGGCTCCCGTCCAAAACAACAATTGAATAATACACCATCTCATTGTCCTGATTGTCTCTGTCCTGTTATTGTTTAAACGCTCAAAAACAATGCTAGAAGTAATTTCTTCCTCTGTCTACTTTCTCTTTCTTCTGATACTTCCCTTTGTGAGTCTATTGTCCAGTCAAGGTAAAGATAAAGACCTAATTGTCTGTTGTTTTTTGTCTCTAGGATGAGAGCAGAGGTGTCCCCAGGACCAGCTCAGCCAGTCGACTCTCTCCCAACTGGAGCTTCTTGGATTGTGAGTGGCTGAAACACTGACGGATGTTGACAGAAAATGAAATGTTTTTTTTAATTTAGATAAGGGATAGAGATAAAGACAAGAAAAAATTTTACACCAAAACCCCAAAATAAGATTTCCATTCATGTATTTTTTATATTGTAAACAACCTTGGAGAAACTGAATAATTTCCATTGTTGCTGTCACTTCTGACTCTTCATCAATGCAAAAAGTTGAATCAGACAGTCGTAGTAGCAGTCTACAACTAAACTGTTTTAAAGCTTTTTCTTAACATAGTAACAAAAACCTTCAACAAAGGACATGAGAGGCTGATAAGATTATTCAGCAAGGAGTAAAACTAGATAAATGAGATCAAATAATGTGAAAAATAATACATTATTCTCCAGGACATGATAAAACAAAAACTCAGACATTCAGCCTATTGACATGCTTGTTTCTGCTCTACAGCCACATCAGCCGACCGCTTCTATCGTATTGACAAGGCTCAGGTAAACACTGCGTACTTCCTTTTTTGGTGTTGGAATGGTTTGATTTAGACTGAGATGTTAATGTTTCTCAGCTCTGTGTTTACTGATTTTACCAGTATGTGATCGTGTTGTTGTTGTTGTTGTTGTTGTTGTTAGGAGCACCTACACTTTGTGACGGAGATTTGTCAGGACGAGGTTTTTATCCTGGACCACGAGGCACCTGTGGTGAGCCAGGGGTCGTCTACGGGTATGCCTGATCTGGTGGTGGAACCTACAGCTGGGTACGTTAGCAGACACACAGCAGATATAGGAGACACACACTGGTTTTTTAATCTTTATTTAACCCTAAATATTACTCACAAAGACTCTTAATTAAATAAACAGAGTGATATTCATGTGCTTTGACTAAATAATATATAGAAAACCACTGAAACGATTCATCATTTGTGATAAATGGTTGATTATTTATCATTTATGAAGAAGAAATTACAAATTAAGCTGGTTCCAGCTTCTCTTATATAAAGATGTGCTACTTTTCTCTGTTTTATATTGTTTTAAATTCATTATCTTTCCTATTTTTGACTCTTGTTGGGGCAAAACAGACATTAGAAGTTATCATTGTGAGCTCTGGATCTATTAGGCATCTATAAGATGTGAATTGTGGCATGAAAATGAATATTCAGTATTTATTTATTCAGTATTTTAGGACTGCATTGACTGTGATGATGATTAATCTGATGATTTAATCTGACAAGGGCTGCAACTAAAAATTAGTTTCATTATCTGCTGATCATTTTATCAATGAATTGTTTGTTCTATATAAAGTCAGATGGTGGAAAAAGCTCATTAAAATGTCTTCAAATGTCTTGTATATTCACTTTACTGTCATAAAAGCATCAAACATTCACATTTGAGAAGCTGAAATCAGCCAATGTGGCTTCAATGCAGCAGTGAAATAAAAGTTTTCTCTATATACATTATAACCCTCTGTCATTTTTCTTCCCAGTGCTCCACTGACACCTGAGGAACAAGGTATAACACAAACACACACACTCCTTTTTTAAAAGTATAAAATCTTATTTGTTGTAATTTACCACATTTTATCTCTTTTGAAACCAAAGGTGGAACTTTGGCAGAAAAATGTCCTTCATTATTTCCTTGGGAATAGGTTGCATACAGTCAGAGGATGAGTAGACATGCATCATTAAAGCTAACTGTTAGTGTGTTGGCAGATGTTGGCAGTTGGGGGGCTTTTTTAAAAGAGGTTTCAGATCTTTTATATCGCCTCGCTCCAGCTTGTGAAGCTTATAACAAAACAGTCCTTGGGCGTTCTCTAGAGACCAGCTCTGGAGCAGTTTAAGGATGTTTATTGTGACCTGGTTACTTTGTTCTCATGTGTTTGTGATTCCCGGTACTCTCCAGATCAATGAACCTGTTTTTCCTCATCCAACATGTTGTTTTTGTTTGTCCACTTTCAGTTTTGTTAGCAAACCACAAGCACAAGACCTGAAACAGTTGATTTAACACCATCCACTCTCTGTGTCTCTCAGCAGAAAGTGTTTCTGCTTTTAATGTCTCTTCATGTCTCTCTGTTTATAATTATGTGAATTTCATATTCTGTTTCACTGTTCTGCTGGTTACATTCGTCTTAAATTAATTTCTCAGTTTGGCTTTCTGAAGCAGGTCCTTGTAACTTGTATTTATTACTGTTTTACTTGAGGTCATTCTTCATTAAGTGTTTATTTTGATACTGGGGGCACATCGATCACCCTGGAGATAAGGAAATTATTCTGCTACAAGAAAGTAACTTGAATCCTCCCCTGACTTCCTCACAAGTCAGTGGATTTATAAGAAAGTGAAACAGAGAGCTGGATAAAAGTGAACTTTATTCATAGTTAGTCATCATCTCCACAGCCAGCACTGTGTTTACAGACAAACAGGTGTATCCATGAAAACTTAGAAAGTTTGTAGAAATCAGTCTGTCTCATCCCACATGATGACATGATGTCTTTGTGTGTTTACAGCTTTGTTGACGGCTGCCAGTTCTGGGGATCTTTCTATGGTAAAATCACACACACACTGTGTTGTGCTGCTCTCTGCTGGGATTTATAGAGACTCAGTTAAAATGGTCTTTAGATTCATCATATAAAAACATGTAAATCTGTTCAGCTTCTCTCCTTCATAAGCTTTTTGTTAAGGAGTAAGATCCTTTTTGTTTAACCAGAAACATCACTATATATATATATCACTACCAGACTCCATTGACAAAAACAGTAATTTTACCGACAGAACACAGGAGTTGTTGGAGATACCACCTCCATCGGTTTGTTTGTGTTACTGTGACTCGATGTGGAAGAAGAAAATTCAGATACTTTACATCAGTAAAGGTACCACACAACAACACAAACTAACTCACTGATGGAGGCAGTGGTCTTCCAACAACTCCTGTGTTCTGCTCAGTAAAATTACTGCGTTTGTCAATGGAGTCTGGTTTCAGAGCTTATTAACACCATTTTAGCTTTCTGTGAGCAAGGCAGAAGGTACAGATTAATTTACTATAATTTCTGAAAGCATCTTAATGTACAGCTTCTTAAGCTTAAGAATCATCTTAGCCTCAAGATGTTTTACTCATATCTATCTTTACATGGTAAACACCCTGAAGTTCCAAATCAGAGATTTCTTTGTATTTTGTCTTTAGTAAAAAGAGGATGTATCTTCACTTCTGCTTTTTCTGTGAATCTTTGCAGCTGTCAGAGTGTGTGCGTTGCGGCGTCAGCCTGTTGGTCAGAGACTCTGGAGGTTGTTCAGTGTTACACATAGCTGCTCAGAATGGACACACAGACCTGGTCAGCTACATCCTGCAACAGGGTGAGAATGATGCATGATGCTCTGGAGCAATACATGTCAGATGCATGTAGCATTTAAAAATAAGTCATTTTCATTATTGTAAACACAACAGCCTCCAGAGTGTATTTTATATCGTCTTTCAAGTTTTGCAAGACGTGTGCTACACAAAACAGACAGTGTTGCTTTTCATTGAAGAAAAATCACTTTCAACATGTGCCCATGCAGTTTACAGTGCAGCATGACAAACTTCACATACATCAGAGCACAGAAAAGCTGGTGATGTTGCTGAGGAGTCAAAAATCAGCTGCAGCTCTTCTTGCTTCATTAGTCTGTGCAGTATTTAAAGCAGCCATAGGAAAACTACTGACGAAAAACAAACCAAAATGAACGGCTTTGGTTGACACAAACCTCTATGACAAATTCACTGTTTATTGCAGCTGCTTCAGATTCTCCCTCTGAAGACTACTACGAAGAGACATCCTGACTGTGTGTGAATACACTGAATGTCTGCCGCTCTAAAATTTAACGAACGTGTCTGATTATGTGAAAACTTTGTAGAAATCCTTTGACCAAGAAACCTTTCTGACAAAAAGGCCAGCAACAATAGCACGTGGCTCTATTCAGTGTTTTATTTTTAAAAGCATGAAAACACTACTAGTACCACAAAATAAAATAAAAATCTTATCTCTTGAATAAATGTGTATTTTCTTAAATCATCATTGTGTTTCTTCCTCCTCAGGCTCCAAAGTGCTTCTGGATTTGACAGACAAAGAGAAGTATGTTGGTTTCTTTTAATTTCGATTCTCTGTGTAGGAAGATTTAGTGCATGTATGCATGTTTTTTTAATATATCAGATTATTGTTTAAAATGTCCTGATAGTGTGAAAAACTGTAGAACAACAAGACATCAAAATCCTGCTCCATCTACCATGTGCTTTTTTCTTTTTTCTTTTTTTTTCGACACATTCTCATCAACGCAATATCTCAGGAACACCTTGAGGTTTCTTTAAATTTAAAACAATGATCACGTGGGCATTTCGAGTGAATGGATTAGAGTTTGGTGGTGAAAGGTCAAAGGTCACTGTGACTTTTCAAAGGCCATAACTTAAGAAGTTATTCACTAATTATGACAATGAATGTCTAGTAGGATAAAATGATACAGTGATAGCATTTTATATTCAAAAGTTCACTGTGACGCCGTAATGTTCTGCAAAAACATCTCTCTGGCCATAACTCAGAATCAGAGGACAGACACTGATCTTGATGCTGACCTTGAAACTCTTCTGTGCTGTTGGGTTGAAGATGTGTGTGAAGCATCCATGTTTTTAGTTGTAGCTTCTTCACACATACAAGTCTGGTCAGACATTGATGTAAACTGCAACTGCGAGGTGGTACTGCTAGTTTCAGTTGATGTCTTACATTTTGTTTTACATCAATGTGGTCGGGGCTCTTCACCTGTAAAGTGTGATAAGTGGTTGTTACTTTGCACCGTCTCAAATATTATTTGATCACATGGACAACTGTGTGTGTGTGTGTGTGTGTGTGTGTGTGTGTAGAGGGGACACTGCCTTGCATAAAGCAGCCTCTGAGAAGCAGCACGCCGTGTGTCGATTGCTGGTTGAGGCCGGGGCATCGCTCGAGAAGACCAACTTCCAAGTAAAAACACACTCACGCACGTTACGCTACGAATCACACGCTGCAGTGTTTTCCTGTTGAGTAATATCAAAAACCAGAGAGACATGTAAATGATTTACTGAGAAAGTTGTTCACTGGCTTCCAGGGTGTGTCTCTGTCTGGCCTTGTAAAACAAACTCAACCTGATATGTAGGCAGGTACAGGATTTTGTTGTTGGTTGATTGTTTCCTGTAAAAACCCTGATCTATTTCTGATCCATTTGTTTGTCAAAGCACTGGAAGAAATGTGAAAGAGGAAAGAGTGCATAAAATAAATGAACAGCGAGAGAAAATGAGAAAGTGTGTGTTATTGCAGAGACAGCGGCTCATTTCTTAGCAGGGGCAAAGTGCTGTGGTAGCCTGATATTTTTATAGCTCTGTGGAATCGTTGCTGTTGATCTTTCCATGTCACAACAGGCTTCTGACTAGCGGAAGTTCCTGTTTCAGATGATAGATAAGCATATTATATCTTCATTTGATAGAACAAAGATGGTTTATCCTGTTCCCACGATTATAAATGATCATTTCATGCTCCTCTGCTGTGTAACTGGTAACTGGTGTTGAGGTCTTAAAATACATTAAAAAGGTCTCAACAGGAAGTAAACTTAACTTCGGGATTCCTGCACACACCCTGAGATTTACTATAAAATGGAGCAGCTCTACACTCCCTATATATTTTACTGACTGTTTCATCATCCTGAGCATCTAGAGAAAATCATCACAGTGTGTTTGTGTTTGTCTCCACCAGGGGAAGACACCAGCGGACCAAGCAGAGGGAGACTCGGAGCTCGCCACCTACCTGAGCACCCAGCAACACGCTGCTTCTGCCACCCAGGAAGACTTAGAGACGGCAGTCTGAGGCGCGCACACATACACAAACACAATCACACACTTCACACACACTCACTCCTGTCTCCCTGGACTCTGTAGACACTCGTAGTGGAGAAGAATCCGTGAGAGAAAAAGTGTTAAAATGAACAGAATCTGGTTTCAGCTCACAGGCGAGGGAGATAAATCAGATGAACCACAGGGCTTGATGAACTGTTAGCTCCCAGCAGCACTGCAGTGGAGATTTTAGTCAATATTTATTTGTATTTATTTATTCATATTCTATTTATTGGTTGTTGCTGATTGATTGATCGGCTGAGTGATTGATAGTAGGGACTTTTAACGGCTCAGGGTGCAAGTGCACTTTGAGCAGCCGTCACCGGAGTCGTGAGTTAACTTGTCGTTCAGGAGATGAACTCATGAAATGATGTTGCTCATCTTGTGGGATTTTATTTTGGTCTCAAATCATATTTTAAGGAAACGGGGGTCGTGGCTTTGATGGTAGACTTCTTCAGTGGTAGATAATATTGTCGATGAAACATTAAACACAGGTTTCTGTTGAAAATAGTCAAAATAAGTCTCATTTCAGATCTGATGAAATAGTAAACATTTGTATGTTTACCCCAAAATAACCTAGTGCTGTAAAGACAGTGCACTGATTTAAGAGTGGCATCGCCACCAAATTACAGTTTCACCATTGTCTAGCATCTATGACTTTTCTTTGTTTTTTTCTCGCAAATATCCAAAACTGTGTCTCCAACACCCAGATTATGCAATGATAAAGTTTTATGACATCGTCATTGTAAAGAAAGTAACATTTATTTCTTGGATTCTTTGAGAACCACAGTTAGAAAGTGCTCATAAACTGAAACACAACAAATACAAAGAAACAGTCAAATGTAAAACCTTTCACACCACCAAGGGACTTCCCACAACACTGGGAACATTATAGGAACTCAGGTCCAGTTCTTGTGGTTCAGAAAAGTCCCTGCTCTGGTGGAACAACTCCAGTTGTCCAGGAACTATCAGGGAAGTGGTGACCATTTTAAAACGTACGGCAGCAAACAAGGTGTTAACTGGTGGACAATGAAGCTTGTTCTTTGGTAAAGCATTAACGAAGGACAGGAGGGCGATGAAAGAGGGGTGTTGGGGAGGGTCTAACATGCCTTTACTCTCCCTTTCTACTGCTGTGTGTCTCCTTTCCAATAACCAATTCAATTTGTCAGTAAATTAAACAAAACAGTGACTTTAAACACCTCCATGTTTGGTGGAGGTTTGAAGACAAGGAGGTCTTCGCTGTCTCCTTTTGCTCGTCAGTTTACCTGATTTCTCTCCCAGTGGCACAGAACAACACCACAAAGCAACGTTTTAGTTCCTGCAACAATTCTAGACAAAGTTCCTTTTGTTGAAATCACTATTTTCTGCTACTTTATAGACCGAGCAAACAGAAAAAATCCTCTATTAGTTGATGACTTCCGCTGAGAAAGTGGCTGTTTTGCTTAAATGTTTTTCAGTTTTGTCATTGAACAGGAAGGAACATGGTGAATCACTGATGGGACCAGATCTGATTATTGAGAGGACCAGTATTTAGCCCTGGGGATTAAAACAACATTACTCAACTAGCAACCCTGCAACTTGGGTGATCTTTAGTGAGTGCAGCCAGTTTGATTTTTGGGAGGACAGACCAGACTGTGTTTAAAAAACAGGGTATTTAAGCATCATCACCAAAATGTTAATTTCTTTTTCTCTGCCTCCACAAACAAATATTTTAAAGTTTTCACAGTGGGATTGTGTGTATCTAGTGCTCCTGACCCACGACAAGAGCTTTACATGCAGCTTGTGTGTGTGTGTGTGTGTGTGTGTGTGTGTGTGTGTGTGATGATCCATATCAAAATCAAGCATTAAGTACCAACTGCAACAGAAAAAGATTCACTCTTCTCTCTGTAACATATTGTAACTAAAGACTGTATGTGTTGTGTGATTGTGTGTGTGTGTGTGTGTGTGTGTGTGTGTGTGTGTATGTTAGTACATGCCTGAGTGTGTGTGTGATTGTGTGTGTTTTGCAACATTTATCAAGAAGAAAAGAAAAAAATCCAAACCATAATGACACAATATGAATAGATGACGTCCTTTGCATTTCTCTATTAATGTTTACAGCCCCCATTAATGTTTTAACATAGTGAGCCATTTTAACACCGAGGACTGTGAATGTGCAATTTGTAGTGCTGGTTGCGGGTTTATGATTGTCTGTTATTTTATTTATTTTTATAACATGTGCATGTGTATGTCAGTGGATTGAACATTTAAACAGCTAGTGAGGTCTCTTTAGATATAACCTTGTAAACTAAATCTATACAGAACTGCTTTTCCCAAGTATTTGTGGGGGCGTTGGACATTTTGAGCTTAATGTGCTTAGCCATTGTGAAGTCTGGCAACTTTTAAGTCACAGTATTAATCAAGTCATTACTCATTTATGTCTCAGTGGAGCTTTGGCAGTTTTCTTTACCATTAAAGGTGCTGTTGTGGTTTGCCATCATTACGTAGCCAGTGTTATGACTAGCAGCTGTTTTATCCCAAGAGCTTCAGCCATTGTTGCGTCTACAAGACAAGGTTAGAATATGTCCTGTGGGCGCGCCTTTCATCCTCCTCATATTGGACCAAGAACAGAGTGGACGCACAGTGACTCACTATCACAAAGTGGTATTATAAGGCGGGACAGGGCTACCTGGTTAGCATACTAACTTCAGTGAAGAGCAGAAACAGAGTAAATCATTGTCACTGTCCACCACTGGGACAGCCTCAGTAAATAAAGGGATGAGATTTGATGCTGAACTCTTGGTAAGTAAAACAGCTATTAAATACTAACATTAGCAATGTAAAATTCTACATATACCACTTTTAAAAACAGCACTTGGCAAGTTGTATTTGGTAGGCTGTCACAAATAAGCTTTCTTTTGTATTCAACATAACTGTAATCCTTTTCAATTTTTTTTTTTTCAAACTTGATCGGGTCCACAAGATGTGGCGCAAGCTCTGAAACTTTAATGAGGATATAGAACAAAATTTTGCTGAGACTAGTAACAGGTGGTAAACTTCAACCCTAGATTTTCAGTATTTATAAGTGTGTATTGATATTAAACAGCCATTGCGTCTGATTAGGGCTGGGTATATTTGAAACTTTCAAAACTACTGCGATATGATAACTAAGTGTCAGTGCTACGATACTTTACTTTAGTAAATACATGTAAAAGATACTGTGGTTTTTGTTTTTATTTATCAGATGAAGCCAAAGTTATCAAGTATTAAATATTGTCTAAATAGCAGCAGTTATATGCAACTTTTCCCTGATTAAAATAGCCTGGCAGAGACACAGCATTTCTTAGTTTCTACTTCTTCAACTTTCATTTAGTTACTAAATCCATGTCTCGCCGTCCAGGACAACTCCATTCCGTAGCCACAGGGACCAAAGAGGTTCAAATCATACCCAGCCCAGATACTAGTATTTCTTAAGTTTCTGCTTGACTGCATGACCTCTGAGCACGAGTGATATCAGGCTAAAGTCATCAGGTGTTTTTTAAAGTATTATTTTTATTGGTAATTCAGATCCTGTTTCGCAGTGTGAACGTATCATAACGAATATTGCTGGGTGTGTACGAGTCTTGGCTAAAAAGAACACTGATTTCAGTTCCCTCAAAAACTGAAGTTTTTCTTCTTTTTAAAATAAATGTTGATGCTGCTTCTACAATGGCTACCAGTGTTGACATCCTTTTCTGAGACCTTCACTGAGTGTATGGGGACGAGATAAATGAACAAAAAATGTGTAGTAATCTTGAACTGAACTACCTATTTAAGCATTGACATTTGTGACTGTGGTAATAGCTATGGCCCTCAGGCGACATACAGTACACACACGCACACACATACTTAAGCCCTCCTCTTTCTATTCAGTAGAAACATGACTTTGTATTCGTGTGTCTCTCATCAGCATTGGTTATGCGCTGGCGTTTCACATCCTTGGGGATTATTTTCTGTGGCATAAAACCAGTGGCATTATTGTTGTTTAAACTATTAAATTATTGCCGTTTAAATGAATTATACTATAGTTTCTTTATTATAGGTTGGACATGTGTTAGATGATTGTTTTTGTTTTTGTGTTCTGCTGCTGCGGTATTATTGATGGGATTACTTGAAGTTGTTTGTATAATTTGTTAAAAGAAGATGTGATGCTGTAGTTTCTTTCTTTCTTTTTTTTTTACTCTTTGAATGCTTGCTTTATAGGGACTCCCCTCAATAAGTCACTAACCTGTTCTTCCTTCTTTCAAGCCACAAACAAAACAAACCAAACCAAAATGACAAGCTGAAAGCGTCCTTATTCATACAGACTTTAATTCAAGAAGCTTCTCGGCAGGCGGGGCAGTTACAGTTTTTTTCCAGTCATATCATCTTCATAGAAAACAAAAACATCTCCATGACAAACCACCAGTAACATTTAAAAATTCTTTATGTAAGAGTGTGAAGCAATTAACATATTAATTGCTTTTTATTATCAGTTCTTGAGCAGATTGTAATATCACTTAAGCAATGAGAAATGTAACTTTACCTCTACGGCCATATGAGTTGCAATTAATTCTGTTCTGTGTTGAGTGCTATATTACTTGTGGGCAGGAGATGCTGTCTGTAAACACACCAAACTTCATTCAAATTATTGATATTTTCAAAGTTTCCTGGCTGGATATCAGAGATGGTAGCCTGGTTTTAATGACTTCTAACTCTGGGTGAGTTTTTGGGAAAATCCAAAGTCCAAACCCAAAAGGATGTTATGTTTATATGTTTGCTCTAGGTGCCGCCTGAAGGCCTCTCTTCTGCTCCTAGCAGCACCAACAGTGTCCAACACAAGCTAATGTTAGCCGACGGAGTCAAGTGACAAATGACAGCTGTACAGCTTATTAGTCAAACCCATGGTCACACGGTCAGACCTCCGTACTTCATTTAATATTCAAAATATAGTTAATAGACAAGTAGTAATAACAACGTAATTGTGGTTACCTAATCATATCAACATGATGCTCGTCAATCACAAGCATCAGGAAGTAGCCGATGATTCATTTTAAAGTGGCTGCTGGTGTCATTTATTAACAATGTTTACTTTCTAGATGTTATAGTACGCTAAATGGATGATGTTCAGTCCCATCAGGTCAAAATGTTTAAAATGGACACTGCCATACACATACAAGTGGTTACAGTGAGTAACAGAGACAGTAATATATAAAATACATGAGCATGTCAAACTTATCTTAAATACAAATGTAATTTTTCTTTTCCTTGCTTTCCACCTACAGTTTGCATCTAGTTTATTTTCATGATCTCACAGGTGTTTGCTGTCGCGACATTTCTATTAAAACCACAAATTTCAGCCTCATAGCTTTCAGAGGGAAGTCAGGATCTCCCAAGTCAGTGGATTTGTCCTCGCAAACATGAATGACAATCCGTCCAATGATTCGATGAGATATTTCCGTTTGAACTAATACTTTTAGCCTGGGTCAAATTACTGAGGGGTTCATATCAGTTCTAGGAAATACAGTAAGTTGTTAAGTATGTTTTGTTTTCTTACTGACTCTGGAGCATCAGGTGGGCAGAGTGAAGTCCATCTGGACAGTTTAACGAGGAGGTAGATACAGAATTTTTACATCAGTTTCACCAATCTCTGGCCTTTTCCTTGGGGTCAATCAAACAATGAAAAACAGTTTTCACCAAGCAGAAACATAGGTTTATGTCATTCCATTACACTGATTGAATATTTGCGGGATGTTAGAACAGGTACAATGTTCAACAAGTGAAAGCTAAAATATCAAAATAAGATGGTGTTATAGGTAAAATTGGAAGTCATTCCGTTTCTGTATTCATGTACCCTGTAATTTTTTTTGTTTCCATTTTCTGGTAATCCTCTTTATTTCCAGGGTGTGTAACCCGTATATTCAAAATCTTTTGTTTCTCAACAAGGAGTGATTTGTTGAGAATCTGTATGTGGAGAAAAACAAAAACAAAACCCGCACACCTAGGACAGAGAGATTTCTCCACGACACTGTAAAGGTAAATATAAGTGACCTCCTGAGTCACTGCCTGGGATTTCCCTGTAGACGACGCACAATGTCCTCACTCTGTCACTGCTCTCTTCAGTCACACCTTTTCACCTTTTACATTTTTTTGAGCATTTAAGGTATCCTCTTTCATGGCTCAAAATCAAGCCGAAAAGTTCTTACGTATAGTCAAAGCCTCAAAATACCAAGTCAGAGAAAGATCCCTATTGTTTTCATCATCGTGGGACATCAATCTACAAGTCTATTTCCTTACTGCTTGGAAGTTTACTGGCAAGTTTAACGTGACTCCTCTGGCCCAGGTCAGCAGGTCAGTTAAACAGGTGTGTGGTTGACACGTCATTCAAAACAACACCAGGTTTCATTTCTGTCTTTACAGAGATGTTCTGGAAGCTTCTTCCTCTTTTTCTTCCTATTTTTAAAGGCTTTGGTGAACAATGGATTTACAAACAGCAAGGCAGGTCAACACATTATTACAAACCTGGGCCCCATGTCTGGAGTAAGCTACTACAATTAGCTATTAAAATTATACATATCAATACATCATAAATGATACAGTAAATAAAGATTTAAAAGGAATCTTCACGCTCTTCAATTTAAATTAAAGGTTAATCTATTTATTTGTAAAACTGTGCACATATCAGCAGCATACATACATACACATTTGAGGTTTTACATCCTGGAAGTTCCCATCTGAAGTAACAATTTCCCTTTCCATTGTGACTTTGTATGACTTTGGTGGACTTTAAAAACGTTTATGGGCAGACAATAAAGACGTGTATACAGTAAACCTGAGGGCATATCTAACGCATGCCAGACTGTACAGACATAACATCGTTTGAGTAACCTTATGATTTACTAGAATAAATAAGTTGATTAAAAAGCACTTAGTCATTATTCATATAGGTTTCACTTTCAGTTTTAAAGTGAAGTCGGTGAGAAAAGTATATTTTTTGTCATTATGAAAGTGAATATTACTGGACTCTTGCTATGTGGCTCAGCATTTTACTTTACTCTTGCTGTGTGGCTCAGCATTTTGCTTACTCTTGCTGTGGCTCAGCGTTTTACTTTCCACTTACTTCTAATACGAGTATTAGTGATACCTAACAGGTAAACAGAGGCGTTCCATGCGTCATTACGTCATGAAGGTGACGTCTCGAACCTTACAGGTCGATACTCGGCTGATAGGGAAGTAGTTAGAGCCAACCAAACGTTAGAGTGGAAACTTTACTGGGATATTTCACTGTCGTCTGCCAACTTTTTTTTGACCCTGTGGACCGTAAGTAATCTTATTTTATCTTTTAAATTTTCTTACACGGAACTAATCGTATCGACCATTCCTTTAGGGAAGAAGTCGATGTTTTCAGTGGTTTAAGTAGTTTTGACCGTTACCGCAATAGAGCAAAGTTCAGTTAAAACGGTTACACAACATAACAATCTTAAATTGGCTGTTTTTAACCTTAATCTTAACGCTTCTATCCCAATTTTAGTGCTGTGCAACAAACTAAATATTTATATCTATGTTGTGTCCTTCGTAATACAAACTTTTCACAACTTCACATGACAGCTAAATTGACTTTAAACTACTATAAAATCTGCCATTTCTTAATTAAACATGTCGTATAATAGTTGATGAACTTGTTCTCCGACTTTCTAACTTATTTTGGGTGTATGTGGGACTACAGTTTTGAGTATACCTCAACATTACTCATAGTGTAATTCCACACATATACAGAAGACGTAAAATGGCAGAAATGTAACAAAAACTGACCTTGGATAAACATAAAACTCACTATTATTGCATGAATAATAAAGATATGATCATATAATAACCTAGGGTATGAAAAAAGTGTTTATTTCCACAGTTATAAGGGGGGCAGAGAGAGCAACATAAAAGTAAAATAAAGTGAACACATCAGATAAAGTTGAAGAGTTGAATAATCAATTAAAATTAATTTTGAAATTTTATAAATAAACTAACAAACTAATCATGAGTTGCAACCTTAAATATAATAAAATACATAGCAAACAATACCTAAAACTGCTGATAATTAGAATCGAGAAGAACTCAGCAAGAAAATATTACCATATAAAATGTTTGTTACAGAATTAATAGACTATGGAGAACACAAGCAAAATAGGTCAAATAAAATGTGTTGTAAACATGCAATTAACATAACTAATTTGCAGCTTATATACTTAGTGAATCATTGATTAATCTATGGATTTGGTTTATGATTAATTAATTGGTTGATTACTTTTGTCTGGAAAAATCAAAAAGTCATGTAAAATTAAAATAACCTTCAGGGTTCCCCAGAACCAAGATAACATCTCCTTGGCATCAACATTTTTTTGTTTTGTTTTGTCTAACCAACAGCAAAACTGAATATTCCCTCACAATGAGTTTAAAAAGGTCTAAAGGTCTCAGATCCTCACACAAACAGCATAAATATCCACAAAAATCATATTTTATCTAAATGTATCCAGATTAGAAGAAGGTTTATTTAGCTACAAATTCATGATTTTAATTTCCTGTGTAAAATGTTTAATCTTGTACTACAGTGGTTTATCTCCTTCTTTCAACAGTAAATCAACATGACAAAGGGATCATAGAAATCCACGACCCCTTGTCGACCACTTGGCGACCTCAAAAACAGCACAGGCGCCAGCCGCATCTACCTCGAACACAGACAGCATGGAGGACACGGTGGGTTAAGGATCATGATGGCCTCTCTACGCCAAGAGGAGGCGGGCAGAAAAGGGCATGAGTCAGTCAGGCAGATAGCAACACACGTACAAATGGGATCTCTGCACCTCAGGTGCCAGCCGAGACAGACCAGAACCAACAGAAGAAGAGAAGAGAAGGAGAGAAGGCATGGAAGCATTAGCTGCTGAGCTCTTTTAAATGTATATCAAACCAAAGATACAAGATGTGATGATCACATATCTTGCAGATAACAACAACAGGAGTGCTGGTTTAATAGATGGTGGGTATGAAAGATGTGACCTCAGATAACCACAGGTACATTGAAATAATCTGTAGATAGAGTAAAACTGTAGCTGATGATTTATCCTCATTATTGATTAGTAAATTAAGTATTTACTAAAGAAGTTGCCCTTAGTTTATAAATACTGGTAAAATGGTAGGAATGAACTGTGGAATTTAGTTCTTCCCAAACTCACACCATAAAAGAATGATTCACAGTACAAATATGAAACTATTCTTTTATTTGGGCCAAGCTCAAACCATATTTTGTGAATCCCTTTCGTCTGACTTGTTTTCCATTAGCAAAATCAGATTATATGACTGAATTCTTTCAGAAGTATATGTCGTCTCTTTTTGGACAACCCATCTAAGATACGAAACAGACTTGTCTGTGTGTTGATATCCTCATACCCTTTTTCTCTCCTCTAATCTTTTTTATCATGTGTCGTCTTATTTGTCTCAGATGAACCAGAACACAAGAGAGGTTGGGCGTCGCCAGATAAGCTGTAAGATGACTGATGAAATCCCGGGTCCTCCTCAGAGGCAGATCTGAGACAGACTCCCCAAATGGTGGTTTCAGTTCCTCCTACAGAGAAAAATAAAGCATTTCAGCTAAAGTGCACCACATTATCACAATACCTTAACATTAAACCTCGCCTAATATTTTACCGCGTTCAAGTCTGATTCAAACTCAAACTACACACATTGTTCTAAATCACTCATTTCATCTAATGAATGCCTCATTCTTACATAAGGTCAATGATCCGTTAGACAATCCAAAATGAGAACTATAATACTACAGCTGTCAGAAACAGAAATAATGAAGGAAGCCTCTTCTCCTTAAAACAGTCTTGACTTAGATAGGAGTCCTGAGCAAATTATTTGTAAACCACTTAAGTACGTGCCACTTAAGAACCAAGTTGTTTTGACTCCATATCTGTCTTCCTCCGCCTCACAGTCACCAAAACTAAACAGAATTAAGGTCATATTGGAGCAACAGATAACCAACATGCATCTTTGTTATAGTGAGTCTATACGGCTTGAATCTCTGGTTTCCTTGTATCTTGGATGCTGATTAATAACCATGTTCTGTTATGTGTAGATGCTTGAATGATGTGGATGATGTGGAAAATGATTGGTCTGCTGCTGAGGGAGAAAGCGGAGACAGACTGACGAGAAGGGTCAAAACACTGAATTGATAAATATCTAACCCTCAAACTTTTCAGTCATTCCTTCAGGGTTTTGGAAGTTGTTGTCTCTGTCATCCAGTCTATAAAACATCATAGTTTTACTCAGGGGTTTAATCTCCCACACATCAGCACTTACTTCCTGTACAACATCCGTATTCTGTCTGTCAGATCTACAGTTCACAGACGAACGTTCCTTTTACAACTTTACACAGCTGATAAACATCTGAGACAAACGGCTGCTGAGTTTCAGACTCTCAGTAGTGACGTCAAGTTTAAGGCTACATTTCTGCTCTGAAGTATATTTTGTTATAGTGGCGTGCTGTGACTGAATGAATAAAGGTTTTCAAAGCACTAAACACATAACGTTTCTCGTCTCCACCAGGAGCTGAAAGACCTCGCAATAGCAAGAGAGCTTTTCTGGAACTACGATTTCTTTAAGACGATAATAAGAAGCCTTCTCCAAAGGATGGGCCTCTGGAACTCCAACCCCGACTCTCCGGGACCACACACGTCACTCAAAACCCAGATTGCAGTGACCTGTGAGGTGAGAACAAGTACACAGATACAAGACTGTATCTCGTTTACCGCAGGAGAACTTGAGCAGGAATCCACAGCGGGTGAATCATTTGAATTTCGTTAAATGTGTTTCTGTTTCCTGATGGTACAAGTCGTTTGTCAGCGATGGACACGCTGCCCATGAACAGACTGCTGGGCTACGGAGCCAGATACCTGAGTGAACATTACTCGTCCTGGGCTCAGGAGCAGGGAGGATATGTACGTTAAACACTCACCTTCAGCTTAAAATAATGAGTCTGACCTGTAAACCTTTATAAAAAATATCCTCCTTTCATTCCTTTGTGCAGGACATTGCCTTTAAAGATGACGATGAGGACGACATCCAGTGAACAGAGAGAGGTGGTTTCCAGGTTGATACTGCCTCACTGGAACTTCAGGAGCAGCCAACAGGGACTAACTCCTTCAGTCTACTGGAAGTGGACAGCATTACTAACTCCTCATAGCTTCCCACTGAGGTGTTTCTAAGGCTTTATATTTGAAAGGAGGTACTAAAAGACTCTCAGGACATTTACTTAATGTTTCAAATCTGTTTACATGAGGATAACAACCCACCAATAAGGGTTGACAACACATTCTAACATTTATTTCTTTTCATTAATAATTTTATTGTTGATGTATTTCTTTGTGCCAATGTTTTGTAAGTCTTACATAAACCCTGAGCCAAAGAAGAGACTATTTTTGTATGGCAGTGCCAGGCTTTCATGTAATAGGAGTGTTCCATTTAGTTTGCTGTTTGTCGGATCTGTAGAGTGACTGTAAACTTTTTAAATCAACAAAGTTTGTGCTGTATTTTGGTAAAAGAAAACAAAACACTTTTTTAAAAAGATAAATGATGTATTGTTGATTAAGCACTTGCACTTTTTTTAATAAAAAGTAAATACAAAATATTTAGCTTTAAGACATTTGTGACGAGGGATGCACCAAATTGCTTCACTGCTGTTAGTTAATGTTGCATTTGTTTTATTAAAAGATGTCATGAGGTAACTGATAAATAATTGTCTTAACTGTCTGAATTTGTTAATTTTGCTACGTGAAAACATAACTAAAAATAAGCTGTATTTACTCTCAATCTCTCTTAATTGTTCTTGCTTGATAATTTATTAATTTTTTCTGAATGTTTTCTGTTTATCAAAATGTTTCTTGGTGCAACAGAAGGAAACAGACTTTGGGAATGTTTAGACCTGGTCAACCTGACAGTTAATGACATGTCAAAATAAATTATTTATGGCTGCAGAGGGAAATCTCAGGTCATGTATGTAAGAAACTGAACATGTCTGTAGCCATGAGTTTGTTTGTTGCATGAAATAATAAACAAAAATACTTCTGTGTAAGGTACATTTATAAAATGACCTAAAGGCTGATAATTTATTTTTAATACACACGCTCTTGTTTTCCATTGACTGCTGAGACCTGATTTTGCTGGGGAAACGTGTTCATATGAAATCAGCACCACCTTGTGGTCAAAGGAGGAACTGCACACTGTGATACAACAGAGTAATGGTTGCGAACCTCAATCAAAATGTGACAATTCCTTGTTTTCTTTCTGTGCGTCTTCATTTTTCCCTTAGTGACAAATTGTTATGTTTGAACATAGTAAATAACATAAGTTGGTTGTCGAAACTTTTAACGATATATTTATTAAGTTACAGTTTAATAAGCGCAGACTTACCAGATGATCGCCTTGACAAAGATAAATCATGGTTATTTATCCAGTTGGTGTGATATTTAATAATGAAACTTAAAGTGTTTGAACGGAACATTCTATTCTCTTGATCTATTGTGAAATAAGTTATTGTTCCCCTGCCTCGGACTGCCTCAGCCTGCTCACCGACCATCAAACACGCTCGTCACGGACTGCAGCTCATCAGTCCCAGTGTCCATCATCACAACACTTGGCTCACCTGTGCGTCTTTGCCTACTTATCGCCGACTTGTAACTTGCTGAGCTATGAGGGTGTGCGTAATATTTAACGTCATGCCTGGTTAAGTAGTCTCGATTTACGATCTCGTTAACCGTGCAGATACATCCGGCAGTACAATTTGTCATACATGCAGATTCAAAGGGCGCGGTGGTGGTGAGAGCTGTCCGTCCTCAGCTGACCAGTGGAGGCTGGGGCTGGGCCAGAGAACAGCCGGAGGTGAAACCGCGGAGGTTTACCGAGCGGAGAAGCGGGCGCAGGGAGGTCAGGTTGCGGAGGGTTTGGACTGACGGGACCATCTTCTCCCAGTTGGGGTGGTCGGGACGCCAGGCCGGTGGAACCTGGTGTGATGCCTGCTGGTACATCTTCCATATGGTGTCTTCCAGTGGTGGAGGGGTTGGTGATTGAACAGGGTTGAAACCCATTAGGAAGATATTCATACATACATGACCTGATTTTCCCTCTGACCATAAATAATTGTTTTGACATGTCATTAACTGTCAGGTGTTGGGTCTATTTAAGTCATTTCCTTCTGTTGCCAAAACATTTTGATAAACGAAAACATTCAGAAAAGGTGTACGATTATCAAGCAAAAGAATTAAGAAGTTAGGAAGTAAATACAGCTTATTTTGGTTATCAACATGTAATTGTAAGTTCAGACAGTTGAACTAATTTCCTTCGTTTACCTCACGACATCTTTTAATAAAACAAATACAACTAACTAACGGCAATTAAATGATTATTCCTCATTCTATTAAATATCTGTATTTACTTAAGGTATATCAACATTATCATTCTTTTTAAAGTGTTTTGTTTTCTTTGCAAAATACAGCACAAACTTTGTTGATTTAAAGGTTTTACAGTCACTCTACAGATCCGACAGGCAACAAACTGATGGAACGCTCTATTACATGAAATGGCACTGCCATAAAATAGTCTCTTCTTTGAAACAGGTTTATAAGACTTACAAACTGTTGGCACAAAAATACATCAATAATTATTAATGAAATAAAGTGGTAGGAGTGTGTTGTCAGCCTTATTGGTGGGTTGTTGTCACTCATGTAAACAATTTGAAACATTAAGTAAATGTCACAGGGTCTTTTGGTACATAACAAGTAAAAACCAAAACACTGCAGTGGGAAGCTATGAGAGTTAGTAATGCTGTCCACTTCCAGTAGACTGAGAGGAGTTAGTCCCTGTTGGCTTGCTCTGAGTTCCAGTGAGCAGTATCGGCCTTTAGAGCCACCTCTCTGTTCATGGATGTCATCCCTCATCGTCATCTTTAAGGCAATGTCCTGCTGGGAATGAAGGAGGATGTGCATAAGGGTTTGCAGGTTCAGGCTCATTGTTTTTAAGCTGAAGGTGAGTGTTTGACATTGCAGCATCGCCACTAACTCCTGAGCCAGGACAGCAATCGCTCAGGTGGCCCAGCATGGCCAGCAGTCTGTGAGCATCCGGCGCGTCGCTGAGCGACAATGGCTATTTAAATAAAATCTAAATGATTGACAGGTCCTAACAAGACCTGGGCTGAATACAGTGTGCTGTTCTCACCCTCCTGGTGCCAATCTGGAGTTTTGAGGCGTGTGTGTGTCAGTCGAGTTGGGAAGCCTGTGTCGTCTTAAAAAAATCGTAGTTCAAGCTCTGTGCGGTGCCTATCCGAGTGAGAGACGAGCATTTTGTGTTTAGTGCTGAAGGCTCTTTATTCATTCAGTCTGAGTAAACACGTCACCTGGCAAAATATGTTCAAACAATGTGAGCACTGGTCTGAGCTTTTGAAGCTGCTGTCTCGAATGTTTATCGGCGCGTAAAGCGATGTGTGAACATGGTCTGAGCAGACAGTGGAATACGGTGTGTACAGGAGAATGAGCCAACGTGTGGAGATTAAACCTGAGGTGGTGTTTATGAACTGATGAGGCAACGGCAGGCCTGAAGGCGGGCTGAAGACTGAGGGATGGTGTTGTCATTCGATGTTCCTGACCTCATTCAGTCTGTGCCCTTCTCCCTCGGCTTGACAGACCCGGTCTTTCTCCCACTATCCATCGTCACAGCATCTACGCAACAGAACGCATGATTGATAATCGGCGTCAGACCTGAGGGCCGGAAGTTCAGGGACTGTCGAACTCGGCATGGCGAATGCGTGATCTCTGCTGCTCAGCCGACATATTCTGTTTGGTTTTGATCGGCCAGACGGGCGAATGGTCAAAAACAACATTCTTGGTAACGTATGATTTACATTTCAGTTGCTTTCGGGACCTCCCATCAGTCGAAGACTATTTAAGGAAGAGGACTCACTCATTTCTGTTTCTGACAACTGTAGTAATATGTTCTCATTTGGATGTCTGAACTGACTACTGATGCCAGCCGGAATATGAGGGCGTCGATGAATGAGTGAGTATTGGAGTTTCTGAATCGGGCAGGCGATGAAACGGACGTGACGCGTTGATGGATGTGTGTGCTGTTTTGCGTGAGGAGGGCACCGTTTAAGATTTTAATCTTAGTCTGTGCGGAGGAGATGAGGAGCGGATTTCGTCGGCTGGCTGCCGGCTGATGCCGACGCCTTCAACTCTGTTTGTTCTGGTCATCTGAGACAAATGAACGACACAGACAAAAGATTGAAGGGGAAAAACGTGGTCAACACGCAGTTTTGAAGTCTGAACCCTATCGGTTGATCAAGGACGACATGCTGAAAGAATTCAACAAGACAATCGGAACTGCTGATGAAGGCAAGTCCGAACGGTGATTCTGCAAATATGGTTGGAAAGCGAAATCTGGCGAATAGTTCATGTTGTACGTGAGGTATCATTCTTTATGGTGGGTGAGGAAAAATCCTGGTTCATTCTGGCTACTGGTGTTATAAACTAAGAACAACAGTAATGTTTCGGTTGCTAATCTGTGGAATGAGTCATCGGCTACGATTTACTCTCTGTCTGATTGACTCGTGCTGTGATTGTCTGGTGCGTCGCCCGCGTCTGATGAAACCGGCGCTCTGTCTGGCGTGGTAGCGGTCGTCGTCGTCGCGGTTTGACCGTTGAGCTCGGCGCGTTGCAACTATTCGCTGTTCTTCTTCTTCTATACTGGCCTGGTTCGATCCTCGACTGGCGCGGTGCGGGCCATTGCGTGTGTTGCCGTTCGACGACGACTCTGCGTCTTTCTGCTGCGCCTCTGGCGTAGACCATCGTGATCGCCAACTCCGCCGTCTCCATGCCAGATGGTGGCGTGCTGTTTTGGTCGCCGCAATCGAACAATACGTCAATTTCTATGATCCGCGCTCGTTACTGCGAGATAGCTCGAAGACGAATTAAACATTTTACACGGTGAAGGTAAAAATCGCCAGATTTCAGCTAAAATAAACTGCTGTCAGACACATTGGGACAAATATGATTTTGTGAATATTATCTTCATTGTCGGGGATCTAACTTTCTTTCTCATTATTGAGTATCAGAACAGCATGTTT
>BRZM01001952.1:122319-163265 GCA_033238685.1 Lates japonicus
CCTAAAGATACTAGATGCTAGTTGCTGTACTGACATAAACTGTTTAGCGTTTAGCGATAAGTGCTTATGCTTCTTTATATCTTTGAAAAGACTGTTACCAGTTGGTTTTAGCCATATTCATGTTACTAGATAAAAGACATGTAACATGCGACCAAAGTATTTATTCATTTATTTTTTAAGTATAGAGGTTTGTGCTTATTCAAAACATACTAACATTAGCAAATATTGTGATGTGCATTTTAGGATGTTATGAAACTGAAAAGATGATAGTGTCTAAAATGTGGTGTACCAAAAACAAAAGAAAGAGCCATGAGTCGAAAAACTGACTCAGTAATTGAAATTCAATTGTAGAAAAGGAGTAGAGCTACTATAGGAGGATTAAAGGTTCCTGGATCAGTTAAGTCATTTATTTATTTTTCTTTGGAAAAACATAAATGTCTGTAATTTCATAGCCCTTGTCGATTATTTGTAAAGATATCTTTTCAAAAGTATTATTCAACCACTACTTTTACATCAGTGTTTTCACAGTTGACATCAGCATTTTTTAAGAAATGAAGTCTCAGTGGTGAAACAAGCAAATATCCTTTTCCTCAACAGGAAGAAGGAGAGCTGAAGGAGAAAGCACAAGATAATATTTCAAGTTAGAAAAGTAAATTTAAAGAAAAAAAAAGGAATGTTAATGTGTTTTCCTCTAGGATTCTACGGTTTACTCATTAACAGCTATTGGCAAAGGTTGAGACTGGACTGGGCTCACACTATAGTCCCAGCAGACACCTCATACACACAATAAAACCACCAAGACAAACTGTTTTATAACCTGGAAGAAAACATATTCCAGTGTAGAATATGTTGTTGTCGAACAGTCTTTCATTCTTTCCGGCTTCCTCATAAGCTCTTTCTTACACAGAATACGATATAACCATATTGATAATAAATCTCAGTTAATGGTTTCACCTTGTTTTGAGACTGCTGTTCATGACTATCTCTGTTGTATCACCCTGTCATTATTGGCGGAGGTTGGACTGATAGCAGTAGTTGAGGTGTTATCTTGGTGTTTGCTTGTTTGTATCCACAATCCTCTAGAAGGCAAGATGAAATAAAACTACTGGGTTTAATTAAGCCTTTGTATGTTAGTCCAAGATAAATGTGTCCTTGTAGTTTTCAGACAGAGAAAAGTAGAGACGCTGCTGTGTTCAAGCATGTTTACATGAATAGGACTATGACATGACATGTTATATTGTGCAATATTATTATAGATATAAGCTAAGCTAAAAACCACACAGTTGTGGAGCCATGGTTGTGGTCATGTTCCACAGTGAACATGTTACCTCTACCTAATTAATTATGTGAAATATTTCATGTTCTCCTGACCTGCATGGCTTCTCTGCAGTCCTCTAAAGCTTCCTCCCACAGTCCAAAAAAGACTGTGCAGGTTAACTGGTGTCTCAGTTTACTCTAAGTGTAGTATGTCCAACACACAATGGTGAGACTGTGATCTGTCCAGGGGTGTACCCATGCTCTAAGCAGTTCCTAAACTCTAAACACCTTGACAGACACTGCCACATGCACCTCTGCTTATCTTACACTGGGTTTTGTAGATGTGTATTGTGTTTACTCTTGTCGAATCTGTGTCACCAAAGTCATCTGCATAGACACTCATGGACATGGATTTTAATCTTTCAGAAAATTAAAGTCATGGCAGATGGTTGTTACGACTCTTCTAATGGTATGATTAGCGCCGGACGATGCTGCTCCTTCAATAAACAGAGCTGTCAGTGTGTAAGTAATTCTAATGTCCATGGCCTTCAAACATACTTCAGTTGTCATTTTCAGACAATATGTTGTGAACATCCTGATATTTGATATGAAATCATTGGGATTCTGGTGCATAAGGACATGATATTTTCACTGCTGAGATTTTCCTCTGAGGAAGCCTTTGAGTAGGAGTGTCGTATTAGTGGCTACTTCAGCTAAGGCCATTTCTTTAGGTTCTTGAAAGCTGATTCCCAGGGGTTGTTTGTGAATTTATTTACAGTAATTCCTTGACAGGCAAAGTTGAGAGTCAACGTTTTTGATCCTCTCCTAGGTTGATAAAATTTTAATTGAACAGTTATCCTCCTCTAATGCATGTGTTTCTGGTTTGTAAAACAAAACATCTGCTCTCATTGATGTGGGGTGTAACTTTATAAGGTCGATCTCAGACTGCAATCATCTGGCCTATGTTGCTTCTGCACTCTGAATACAAAGTCAGAATCCAGTTCTTGCTTTCTAAAGGTTGCAGGTTTGAGACAATCTGTTTGATTGAGTTTTCATCATTTCATGTTTAGTTGATGATTTATTATTTGATATTGACAAAATTATTTAACCCATTCTATTGCAATTCTTGGCTTTGCAGTTGAAGATCAATTACTGGCTTTTTAGACTGTCAAAACTATGATCAGTTCTCAACAGTAAAAGTTATTTCTGTGTCCAAATCTTTTTTTTATTCATGGTGAGTGAGTCAATTCTTCCATAGTACAGTTCTGAGACATGTGCAGCAGTACTTCCTGCTTCCTCATGTGCTGGCTACTTGAAAATAATCCTGGATCTGGTTCTGCATCTCCCTGAGCCATCCCTCCCTCACTATCAACATCAGTTTCTTATCTTTCTTAATTATATATATTCTCAAGTCTCTGGTGTGTTAATTGGGCTGCTTAAGGGAAATGGAGGTCTTGTTGAGGATAAAACCATTGTTTAGTAGTAGTTTTGTGAAGGCGGATGGGATGGATGAGCTAACAGGGTTTTAATTTTGGAGACATTTCTCTTCTTTTGCGTATCAGAACTTTCAGGAATTATATTCGTTTAGCAGATGCTCATGTCTGCTGACTGACGATAACCATTAAACCTCTGTGTACTGTAATGTAGGTGCATCATCTAAACAACTTTCTCACACTCTGATTTGCTGATTTTATTCTCATGTTATATTAGATTTAAAGTGGTGAGGAGTATTTTAGAGATGGGCAAAACTAAACTGCAGCTACCTAAAAAACATAATTAAAAAGGAACAATGGGACAAATCATTGGGTGTAACAGGTGGGTGCCGCCAGGCACAAACTCACAGATAATTATCACCATCTTTGCATTTTCTCTTCTCTGTGGAGTTTGTCTTAGTGTATTTCTGCTCATTATTTTGACTGGCTCACCCACTTCTTTGTTCACTGACACCTTTCCTTATAGTCTTTTTACACCAAAATTAGAATGTATAGCTGGGTTTTTCAAACGCATAAACCTGCAAAGAAAGGCTGGTTCCTTCCATTGCTGGTAGGGTTACCTTTTTGATCGCAACTGTTGCTGATAAATAGTCATGACCACAGCAGAGACATTTGATCAGAAATTAATACTAGTTGAATCTTTTGCTTTGAAGACCAATCGGGCCCAGTGGATGTTAGCGGTTTTTGTGTCTAGTTTGAAAAGGGGCTATAAAGCTTTGTTTTCAGCTACCAAGGAACCTATTTTCAGTGAGTAAAGCTCTAAAAAACCACTGGACCAAACAGCAGATAAAGTTAACCAAATAGCTTGTGAAAGTAATTGGAGAATTGTAACTGAAGGCCTGATATTTCCTGGGGTGATGAGACCAAACAGAGCAAGGAGAATGCATACTGGACTTGCATTCTCAGTTTGGCCAGAAATTTAATTCCAAGTGAATGCTAATGTTGATCTGTGTGTGTTAACTAGATGTTCAAAAAACAAGACAAAAGATCCCAGTCAGTGCTGCTTTGGTTTTAGTCAAGCTCCAAACATTTCCAGACACAAAATATGCCAGACTGGTGAAGCCACAAGTGTCTTTGTTTCAGATTCGCCTCTGTATAAGCATCATTTGGCTTTATTGTCAGAAACCTCATTAAAACCACTGAAGAAAATCAAGGAAAATACTATTCAAGAGAAACAAACTGTCGTAAGACACCAGACAGTTTCCTGACGTCCGTGTCATTGGTCATGAAAATTAAAATGTTCCAAAGAAAACAATACTGAAAATTATAATAACACATGTCAAACATAGACATACTACAATGAGGAACAGCATTTCTAAAGGATTTGCTGCATGAATAGAAGAATAAACAACAGGAAACACAAGATTTATGGCCTCAAAATAACAGACATATTGAAATAAACTGCCATTAACTGCTTCTTTCAAGGAAACACTCAAACACACATGGTGGTGTCCACAAAACCTACAGCCACAGGCTACGGGAAAGAGGGGTTTACACAGTTCAGGACAGGACTGGACCGTGGTTACTACATTGACATACTATCAGGGTTTTTTTAAAATAATTGCTCATTGTTTAAAAGAGACTGTGAGACAGTACAGACCTTGCCATTAACAGAGGGATGAACTATAGCAGCCACTAACACTATGTCTTTTGTGGTTAATGACAGGATTAACTCCTCGGTTCGAATCTTGGGTCCTGACAGATAAACTCCCTCATCATCAGCTGCCTGTTGCAGAAACAGGACATGACCAACAGCCACCAGAGACCCAACAACAAGGCGAGTCCAGTGATTTCGCTTCATTTTTTTGGCTCCCTAACATGTCCCAACATGGCAGCTAACGCGTTTATAGCTGAGTTACAAGCAGTTCACCAGCTGAGCCCAGGTTACACCTCAGGGGTCTCTGGTGACAGTTTTGCTGAGTTTCCAGGTTAATGAATCATTTCTGCCTTTTTTTTGTTTATCATTTTGGTTTCGTAGCATTTTAATTAATTGTTTTAAGTATGTTCTTATCTCTGCACTTATCCTTATTGCTTTTAAAATCAACTTTTAAAAACTTTTCTAATCAAAAATGTGGGACACTGCAGTGAAAGGAGAAAAAATACATAAACAGTAGATCTTTCCTGGATTCAGTGGTTGCAGCATGACTAGAAATTCAATTAGAACTCAAGTTGATTTTTCAAGTTTCGTCCAAAATGGAGAAAGGAGGCTTTGACAAACGGCTTTCCTGAGCCAAAACCTCCACTCTGCTATTTTAATATACTGTCTACAGACTATACAGATGTTAGGCGAGAACAAAAAGTATTCCTGTTTGATTACAATAGATTCCAGCTGTTAACAAAGCAACACCATCTAAAATGATGTGTATTTACTTTTAATTTGCTTTTAATTGATAGTGTTTGATGAGAAAAGGTCAGGAAAAGATTGTGGTTGGTTAAATCTCTTTAGTTGCTTTTCATGCTGTTCATTACAATATTGTTTTGTAATAACAATATGATTACACATCGTTCAGTAGTAAGTCTCAGGATGTATAATATTCACTCATATTTGCCACATATTGCTGTCCTGTTCAGAATCGCGGCTCATGTGATGTTTAATAACCCACATCTAAAGTGTAATAAAGGCAAACCATAATCCTAGACACTGCACAAGACCCTTGATCAAGCGGCTTTTCTCGACACATCACGGTCATGTGACAACATAAACATATACAGAAATGAATGTCAAAGGGCAGAAGCTTGTTTAAACCGCTACTGGGTTATCTGGACAACTTTTAAGTTTCAACTTCCCAAAGATCAGGTGTTTGACATCATCCACCTTATCCAGATAACTCAGTAAAACTTCTTCTAGGGCAGACCTCTCATCTCTGTTGCTATGTGCCAGCCTCAAGTCTACCAATAATAATTTAACAACAATGTGACTGCTTCAATACTTTCGTCACAAAGAATAAGTATGTTTAATCTACCATTGCGTGCAGAGGAGTCAGGATGGTCATTGAGACATAAACTGAACTCTGAAAAACAAATTATGTGTAATTTTTCACCAACAGTTGTGATTCAAAGGAAAACTTTGAGTCTGCATCAGGTGGGATGTAGCAGGCTCCCCTCTTGGTGTGTGTGTGTGTGTGCATGTGCAGTGTATGTTTTGTTGCTCTTGACTTGGATCCGGTCCTTATCCAGGCGGACAATCTTGACCTCAGATACCAATCGGCCAGGGGTGGAAGCCACTGGAGAGCGACACATTCTGTTCATACAACTTTCCACAGGCTGCGATTTTAACCTCACTGTAAAATAAAGTAAAACATAATGCAGCTGTCGCGAGCTGAATGCATACTGAGACTCAGGCTGAGCAGACAGAAAGGAGACATATAAACAAAAAGTAGAAGCATTGTTGTGTTTTGCTATTTAAAATCTCAGGATTAAACCATGACAAGGCTCATAATAATGTCTTAACACTTACATTTTTTTATGTTTATAGTTTATTCATAGAAGATTCTGTTATTTAAGCTGAGTTCAACTCAAGTCTGTATGAAAGAAAGTGACGAGAGGAGGATGACAAAGTCAGAAAATCTTATTACACCAATAAATCTCCTTGAATTGAATTATGCTGTGTGTCCATGTTTGGCTGGTGACTCTGGGTATATAGCTGTGCTGCTGCTGCTACTGCTGCTGCTGCTGCAAAAAGCAACCTTTCAACTTTGTGAGTTCGAGATAAACTCGTTTTTTTTTTTCCTTATCCTGGAATTAGAAATAATTTAATTCAGTATTCAGCGAAAAAATATTGTTTTATGATAGCACTAACTACTCAATGACTATGCTCCTTTAACTCTCCAATCAATTTGAAAATATTTTCTGAACTGTACAGTTTGGGCTGAGTAAGCATTCATGTGAGCCTAAAACTGGTTTCAAACATGTGGATTCAGCACCTTTTTGGGCACATAATCAGTTTATCCTTTCTGCCAACTTCTTCCGATAGGGGACAATAATGTAATGCTAACGCAGGAGGTTGGTATCTTTAGTGTTTGTCTGTTAGCTATCGCGACTGCATAATATCAGCAGTGTCATGCAACCAGCTGCCTGCACAGGTGTTGTTTCCTTCACTGTCCCCATTTACAGCTGGCGCATTAGCTATTTAGCTATCAGACAATGAATTCAATGAACCTCACCACCAACAACATGTAAAACCATTTGGATTGAGATGTCCATAATACATGATATCAATTACAGAGCCACATGCCCAGCATGGTGGTGAATTAAAGTGACAGTACTGGACAAGCAGATAGTAAACATTATACCCTCTTAACACCAGCATATTAGTCATTGTTAGCATGTTTGCATCTCATTTTAGTATTTAGCCCAAAGCCTCGCTATGCCTAAGTACACCCTCACAGAGATGCTAGCATGGCTGTAGACTCTTTGTCTTGTTCTGATATCTACTGTGTACCTAAAAAACAATAAATCTTTTTTTTTTTTTTAAAACACCAGTATCTATTAAACTCTATAAAAGCCTAATTTAAAGTAAAAAATGATTTAAAATGATTATTCAAAAAGTTATTTACAAGTAATTTCAGTAATTTTGCTGTCACTATTAATGTAAATTAGCATTAACAGCTGTTTACCTAAAAGAGCTTCAGCCATCGTTGCATTTATAAGACATGAGGCGAATATGCAGTGCTTTACTTTCATCTTCTCATGTTGGACTGAGGACAGACACTAAAGTGACTCACCAAAGTGATTGGTGTGGTGAGAGATGGGACAAGTTCAGTTGATTAGCTGATACACGCTGCTGGAGACGGTTTGCTGAGTAAAGTTTGATACTGAACTTGTAATGCGTTACTCTAAACTGGTAAATAATCGTTGATGCTAACATTGGCTATGTAGTGCTAGCAAACTTACATATAGCACCTTTAAAGTGCCCAGATGCAGAATCTAAACATATTTGCAAACAATTATTAAGTTGGTAAAATGTGGTTGCTTATAGCTCTTTCATGCTGCTTTTTAGCCCTGGTGCTCCCACATTAGCCTCATCACTGCAAAATTTGCCCCCCAGCTGCAGTAAATCCCACAGGCTGCAGGGGTTTGACTTAAAGCCTGCATCCCTCCTCTCGCCGTCTGTCTGTGATTATGTGGATACACCGAGGCTGCGTGATCCTCAGACAGCATTCTCCGCTTCTTGATCATGAGACACCAGTGTTTTGTCTGTCAAGCAAATACTGTCTCCGGGGAGAAACACAAACACAGGATACATAAGCACACTCACACACATACACACAAAATAATGCGTCTATCAGCATCTGAAATCCAAAAATATATAGCCGTTACTCGCAATACCTATAAAACCTATATGGACATTATGTGAAAATATTCCACATTCAAAGGCTTTTCACACAATTGGTGATCAGTTTCATGGCCCCTGAGGCACGGAGCTCAGGTTGGATATTCAACACCTGTAACACCACAAAAAGTCCACAGACACACACACATATATACACAGGTGTCATAGGTTCAATATTGCCCCAATAGTGTGCTGCATTACTATGAGCTCATACCGCCTCCTGTTTGCTGTCCTTAAGCTTTTTCTTAGTGGTCGCTATCGACATGTGATGTTTGGCTCTTCAGGCATTATTAACTCCAGCATTAACAGGACCACAGTTGAAGAGCAATTTAACAATCTTGGTATTTGTTTCAACCTGCAGGAATACATTCTACACTACTTTAATAGGCCCTAGTGCATCAAAGCATTGTTTGATCAGAGCTGAACGCCTGTAACCAAGAGTCACCTGGCAGAAGCAGTGACTGGACTGACTGTCTATGTTTCATGAATCCTCCATTATACTTATTTTCACCTCATCTTCATCATATTCTCAATTTATATTCTGGGCATATGTGTGTGTGTATGATGAATGTGTTTGATACAGCCTCCAGTGGAGCCATGGAGATGATTGGATAAGTAGTCATTACCTTTCATGCAGGTGGAAATATGGCGCCTTGTTGTTGGTCGGTTGTTTATTGGTGGCAATCTTTTGTCAGGTTCCTATACAACCTTTAAAGAGAATGTGAGGCAACATTGAGGTGATTAATTGTTGAGTTTAGTTTGTTTAGCTTGTCAGAACCCAAAGAAAGAAAGAAGGCACTACAACAAGCCTTTAAGTTCTGTGTAATTAACGCCATTGTGTTACATTTTCTTGATTGATTAATTTTAATTACATTATTCATGTGTTTGCTGTTTCCACCTTAATTGAAATCCTGACTTCAGTAGAGTCTGACAATAAAGGCGGTTTCCAGGGCAATATTACAGAAAATATGTCATATCCTGGGTAATATTTTATTATTTGGAGTGAAACAGAAGCAATGTTCTGTTTGTCTTTCCCAGAGAAGGCTGTGGACACTTCATGTTAAATTTCATTTGAGAAAAAATGATTTAGTGATTTAGAAATGTAGACCTGTAAATCAGATTTTAAGAGATTTTAGCTAATTTTAACTAGAGTGAAACCAGGTTGTAGGTCGTTTGTTAGTTCATAAGGTTGAGTCAAGAGGAGGAACCCCATTCTCCCAACAACAGAAACTCAGGGGTGTCGTTGTTGGTTCTCACCTTGTGTGTGCAGTCACACCCCACAACCCTCATTACCCTAAAGCCTTGAAGCAGAGAACACACACACCCACAGAAAACAGAAACACACCACATGTACAAACACACACCTGTGCACATAGTCACACAAGGTAAGAGTATCTCGACTGATAAAGATGGGATATAGGAGCCCCTCTCCATCTTTTCTCTCTCTTCTAACTTCTAAGTTGCTCAAACATTGACCTTGACCTTTGCCCATCTTTCAATGCTTTCACCCTAACTCTGCCTTAATGCTGTGACTTCACCTCCATGTGATTGAACCACCCTCCCACCATCCCAATGCCCCATCTTCCCCAGGCAGCCAGACTGTACATTAAATATACTGATTTTACCTCAGTTCGTACTTTAATGAAAACACTAAACTACATGACCTCAGAGATGTAAAGAAGTGGATAGATTTTGTTTAATTCATCTTACCTGCATTTGATGCTTTTGATGCCCTTTTATCTCATTACTGTCTCATCCCCTCAGGATACATGTAGATGTTAGAGGTCCGTTTGACGCACCCTGCTGAAACTGATTACCGTTAACCAGACCTTTCAGCTGCAGAAACCTCTTCACCAGAGCCGCAAGGCTTGTTCTTGTCAGGAATAAAATAGAACATGGACAAATACAGAGGCTATAACCCTTTCAGAAAAACTCAAAACTAATGAAATACTTTACATAGTTGTAGCCATGTTAATAGGCAGCAAAATATACCTGCAAGTACCAAGAAGACGCTATCATCTGAATCTATTTAAAATTCATTAAGGATTTAATTCGCAGTATTGGATTAAAAAATTACCCTCAATACAAACAAACATAATGTATCAAGATTCATACATCTATTCCGATATCAGACAAATTAGTTGCTTGTTCTGTAACCACCAAATTACCTTTTTTAAAATGAATTACTGAATCAATTAGCCTGTACAGTCCTAAATGACAGATTGCTGTTTCTGAGTGTGTGAAGAAGAAGTTTTAGGTAAAACAGCTGAGAGAAAATACTTAAACACCTGCCATTGACCATTACTGCAGGCTTATATATCATTTAATTTTGCCCCTGCATTGGAATGTATGTAATGTATAACTAGGACTGTAGAGCTTGAGACTGGCCCATGAAGACTAAACCACCGACCATATTCCTCTGCTACATGTATCTAAGGGAGTTTTACTACTTTTCTTTTTATATTTTCTATCATAGTTGTCCTAAAGTTTCTAAAATGTCGACTTACAGGACATTTACATAAATAGAAGAGGCCACGAGACCAGAGTGTCCTGAGTGTCCAGACTGGTGACAATGAATTTTAGATAATCCAGAGTTTCCATTTTCAGGCCATAAAGAAACATTTGCGAATAAATCATGCCTTACTGAGGAGACTGAAAACATGATTACATGAAATCATGATATGTAATACCATATGTACAGTGCAATGGGAAAGTTCTGTAACTTTTAACTCCTCGTTGTTGCCTTCGTGTTGGGCTGTAGTCACAGAGTTACAGTAGTTGCCCAGCGTTAGCTGTAGAGCCGCTCTGCACGGAATGTCAGCATGTGTAACCAGATCACCCAGGCCAAAGTGACTGGACAGCATTAACACTTAGTGACTGCACACAACACACACACGCATAACACCTCTCTGTGAATGTGTGTATTCGTGCATGTTTGTCCAAGGTGTGGGCCCTGGTCCATTTCTTATAGAAAGGACCGATCTGTCTGTGTGTGTGAAGTGAGAGGAGTGAGAGGAATGGAGTTTGATTGATTACATAGCTGCTATATAGTATTAACGCATTTCTCCTTTAGTCCATTTTAATCATATTTAACTGCTGTTTTCTGCGAATATGTTGTTAGTTGAGCCGCTTTAGTTTAATCATGACATTTAGAAGAGTTTGATTATATAAAAGAGTAAATATCCTCGTTTATTGATATTCGGCTTAATCCAATTAATACTACTAAACACCATTTCAAAGTTTTCTGGTGATGTACAATCTAAAGAAGTGAGTAGTAAAAGAATACACATAATTTCTGATTTAGTTAAAATACCAAATGCAAAATGTCAGTGTATAAGCTAACTAAAGCTTTTAAAGTGTGTATTTCTGTCTTGCCCTTCTGTATCACACTGCAGTTTAGGGACAAGATGGTACGCCTGCTTTCATTCATGGAGTGTATGTGTGGAGGTGTGCGCATTGATGGATCACTGCAGCCTGTGTGACAGATTGTGGTTTACGTCTCAGATGTGTCATTTATTTTGGTCCCTTTTCTAACCCTGCTGGCTTTTAAATTAGAGCCTGTCTGTCTAAAAATCTCAGCTAGTCCACCGTTGTCCCTAGTGTTGCTTGCATGCATGTATGCATGCATGTGTGGGTTTCGGCTTGATTTAGTGCAGATGTACTGTAGATTTCCACTGCAGCTGAACCTGCTCTGCTGATGGTTTTTATGTTTAATTTTTTGCAGTTGGGTGGGCTGTTACCCAGCATATAATACTAAACATCATTAATTTTGTGTGCTGTAGGAAAGAAGTCCTACAAGTAGCTGAAAACAGAAGGTACTTGCACTTTTAATTATCTCTATGCTCAGTAATAGCTTCCAGTTGTTGGGCGCAATATAAGAGACTTTAACACCACCCGCTGAAAACACAAGAAACTTGATCCATTTTGACACCATAAACTCAGCAGGGTCAGGGTTGTCACTGACTGAACATACTGTATAATAAGCTTTCAGTATGTTTTTAATTTATTTTATGTTTTATGATGCTGTATGATTATTGTTAACAGGCCCTCTTTAGGTGCATCTGAGGTGCTCATGCAACCATGTGAAAACATATTGAAAAACAGCAACATGCTAACACTGACAGTGCAAACCTGCTGGATAATAAGGAGGTAGTGTTTTACCATTCTCACTATCGCACTTAATGTTAGGATGCTAACATTTGTTGATTAGCAAAACACAAAGTGCATCAGAGACTGATTGCGCCCAGGTAAAAAAAAAAATCAATCTTTAGATCACCAAAGGAATTCATCCTGAGAGGTACATATGTGCACCAGATGTCAAGGACAGTCCATCCAGTAGTTATTTCACTGTTTCACTAAAGCCAACAATGTCACAATTGAATGTTTGCAATAAAAATATGCAGTATTACTAGCTTCGATCCAAAAAAATATCTGTCTTGGACCTTCAAAATCCATTCTACTTAACACAGTCATACATTTTATTACTCTGGGATTTCCCGCTCAAAAAGCTAGGCTTTCTTTCGTTAAAGGTTAACTCTGGTTGCATCCTCGCACCACAGCTGCGGCTCTATGGTAAGCATTCAAACCACACCACATGGAGATGACTTCATTAGGTTTACGATTTTATCTTGAGCTCCCATTGTCCAGAGCAAACATTTGTATGAGTCCAAAACACAAATCAAAATAAAATAGATTCATAGTCTTGGTGTTTTACAGTATTGTGGGTTATTAATATCAAAACCAATATTGTTTTTACCTGTTTTCTGTTAGTTTCTCTTTGATACTCTGAGTCTAATGGAGTTGTGGAGTGGCCACCTGCAGAGGAAAATGGACATTAAAGCTGTTTGATGTCAGTAGGAGCATCTTTCTTGCCTGAGGCCTCTTCTCAGGTTCATTGAGTGAATTACAGGCTGAACTTTGTAGACCTGGACAAACAAACTGACCATTAGCAAACACCCTGGGGGCTTGAGCTAATTTTCACAGAGTAATCACATTCAAAATGGAAGGAAAAAAACATAATTGTCCTCTTTCTAGCTGGGGTGGTTTGGCTTTAGGCTCTTTCACTGCAGGTAAAGGCTGTTAAAGCATTGAAAAATCACATTGTTTTAATTTTTTAAATGCCTGCGTGTAGTTACTGGGATATTGGTTGCTAATCAGGTAAAACTTAAAAAAGAATCCAGCATCACCTCCCACGAACTACACACACACATACCTCCAGCATTAAGGCATTTAAAATGTCTGCCAGTTCCACCCAGAGAGACGGGTGTGTACATTGGCCTTAGTAATTAAACACAATGCGTCAGTCCAGCAGCAGTAGCCATTAAATGCCTTTGGTGTCTGTATTTTTAGTTTAGTTGCAGGAGAAGCATGTTGCAGAGGAAAAAACTTAGAAAGCTAACGTTACTTTGCTGCCTATTGATTGAGGTAAGACTCTCTGATTTTGCTTGTTTGCTTCATCTTTGTGTGTTTCAGGTTGTTAATAAAAACAAGGACAGATCTTTTAGAGCTGCTGCTGTTCTGTAACTGACCTCTGACATTTATTTTGGGAATGTGGTTAACTGACATTCTCGTCAGTGGTGTGTTTTTCAAGCTTTTGTCATGAATATACTGAGGTCTGAGGGTGACTCCATGGCCCCACTGGTGAGGAGAAAGGAGGTGCTCATTTTGCCTCTGGGCACATCAACAGTCAGCAAAGTGCAGAGGGTGAAAACTGCAAGCTTGAACCTCCTCTGTGCTTTAGCATTCATAGAAACATACCACTCTGTTGCAGATTGTTAAAGGATAAATCTGGTATTGTTTTATCATATAATGTTAAAAGTTCTGTTATTAGTTTTTAAGGAAAATTGACAAAACAATCCCAGCTCAAGGTCCACTTACTGCGCTATGCAGTGGACTTTTCAGCTGTCTCACACAGTCTTCATCAGCTCAGCAGTCAGTAAACTATTATTTCAGGGTCAAGAATGAACTTTCAGGGTAGTTTGTGGTTGCATTGTGTGTTTTCTTCTGTGAAAGAGATAACACAAGGAAGGGACAACTTAGATAAAACGTAACCACCCATATGTACAGTTTTACAGTGTTTTACTATTGACTGGGTAACAATAGCCTGTTAAAACAGCACAATATCAATCAGCAGAAATCCTTTTCTTTACTGACGAAGGAAATTATGGATGTAAATTTGTACTTGGCACAGAAATGGCAGGATGTGAAGTATTCTGTGTTATTCATGTTAGACTTGAGCATATTAAAAAAAAATTGAAGTGTAGATAGTTATGCAAGAGACAATTAAAATAAGAATATGTATTTTACTCTTTATTCCAGAGTTTTTAATCATGTGCTACATTAATTGTCCTCAGCCTCACTCAAACTGGCCATCAAAGCGCTGATTGGCTGTCGAGTTGTATTAGGCGTGGCCTCATTAACTATTAGGCATGTGATTGGTTGGTTGGAGTTGGTGCTTGTATTGGGCGGGGCCTTACTGTAGCTGGCTGTCACACAGATAAGTTTGACCCATACATTCAACAGTGTAACGGGACAGGCGTCGTTAATGTGTAGTCTTGCCCGGGATTTCTGTCGTTATCTCCTCCGATATTGGCGAATTATTAACAGCTGGTGGACATCCGTATTTGTAACAAGTCATAGTTACACCTTTTTGTTCAAAATGGAAACATTTGAATGAATTTGAATGGAGTAAAGCCGGTGTGTTTGACGGGTGAAGAGGAAGGTGGATTGGGAGACAGTTGAGCGGATTTGAAACAGGAAATCATCCCATACTGAGCAAACAGCTATTCCCGTGAAAGCAAACGGACGGAGGCTGATTAGCGTGTTCTGGATTCGTTTCAAGCTAACTACTGTACGGTTTTTGGGGGTTTTGATGCGGCCGAGTTTGAGTCGAGAAGTTTTCCCCGCAAATGACGTGGAATAGCACGATGAGCAGTGGCTACAGTAGTTTGGAGGAGGACTCCGAAGAGTACTTTTTCACGGCCAGGACCTCTTTCTTCAAAAAACCTTCCGGCAAAGTCACAGAAAGCAAGGTAAAAATGATAAACACTATTCAATGTAATCTGCCTGTAAGCTGTGTGTGTTTTGGAGACGTGTAACTGCTGCTAAACGTCCAGTTGTCTCATTCAGAGGGGGCGTCGGTCAGAACTCCATTCAGCAATCTGTCAAATCAATACTCCCTAACTTACCAGCAAAAGCACATATGAGTTAGAAATTAAATGAAAGCCATTTACACTTATATAGCAGTCATACTTGAATTCGGCATGTATTCAGTATTTAAAAAATGCATTCATTTAAATTAAATGACTTTTTGATTTGGCTCACCTGTTGTGTCCTCTGCCTTTCGCCCAACAACATTCACCGTGGAGCCAGTTGTAAAGCTCATGATTTTGTGTATTGTTTTCTTTGCCGAATTTGCCAGAAGATCCTTAAGGTTTTTAAATATGCAAAGTTTTATGTTCTACTCTTGAAATTGGCTCGCCTCTGAACTAGTCAACCTAAAATTGACAGAATTGTCAATGTTGTTTGGCAAGTTTTGGAGCGTGTTAAAAGAATATTTGCATAACAATAACCAGTCTGTGCCTTAATCCCCCTTCGACAGTTGTCAGGTTTAGCCTACATTTCATTTGACAATAAGAGTTTCCCCTCTGTTGCAGATCAGTATCAGTTATGAAAGCCTTAAAATAATGAAGAAAATGGAGTCTTTTAAAATTCAAAGTGACTTATTTGCATATACCGGGTCCCTAAATTAAGCACAGAGTCAAAACAATAAATCTTAAAATACAGAAGCAGAAGAATGTGATCAGCAGGCCAGTGATTACCCTCAGGGACTCAAATGAGCCCACCATAACCCAAAACTTGTAGCTCCTTTTGGCCCCCACCCAGAGCTGAAACGACCGTAAATAAAATCATGCATTCCAACCTAGATTTAAATTTGTTTGTGAAGTCCCTCCTTGCCTGCAGACTTGTGATAATTAAGTCTAGACTGAACATCGGATTGAGTTAAAGTCAAAGACATTCGGCTTTATCATGTCTGGAACTCAAAAAATTAGGTCACTCTTCAGGTCCTTGACTAAACACTGGCCTGCTGCAGTGGCACAGTATCTCAGACAGTCTTTGCAAACACAGCTGGTTTGTTCCACGCTTCCAAGGCTCAGCATACTGTAACAGAATCAGGCTATTCTTCTTCTCTGCCCACTTAATGTGTGTGTGTGTGTGAGTGAGACATGAGTTTCTTGCATATTCTTGCAGCAACGCCATGACCCTTCACTTTTCCATGACAGGCCCTTTAAACACAGGTCCTCATTCCCCATGGTAGTGTGTGTTTATGTGTGTGTGTGTGTGTTGAGTGGATGCACAATGTGGCCCATACAGTGCTGCAGGAAAGGTTGTGACCTGTGGTGTCTTAAACTGCGGCTCTGGACCTGAAATGGGTGGTTTCCCACATGCCAGCAGTAATTACAACTAGACAGGGGACGCGTCCTTTGGGAAAATGTGTGGGACTGCTGTTTGAAATGACTGGTTTTGTATTGGAAAAATAGAAGGTTATTGTGAGAGTTGATGTGTATTTATGTTTGTACTTGTACTTGTATGAAGGCAGTAATGGATTACTTGATGTACTGGAGTTGGCGGAGGCTTGGAAATTCGAGAATTTAATCTTTTCAGGTCAATACCATTATCAATGTTTGAGTTTAACAGTATTTTGGACAAAATTCTTTACTTCAGATCTGAATTGTGACCAAGATTACAGCTCAATTCACAGTCAACTCAGTACTTTACAAACACGTCAGTTGAGTACTGTATTCTGCCAGCCTTACGGTGGCAGTGGTGGTAACAATAGCCATGTTTCCCATCATATACTGCAGAATTGATTGGGGTATTACATCCAAGTAGATTTGTCCACACAAAGAGGTTTTTGTATGTTTTATTCTTTTTAAAGTCTGCACAGAAAAGCCATTGAAAGTGCAAATTAGCTGAAAAGAATGGTGCATTCATGTGTGTTTGTATAGATTAGAAAATGCAGATGTTAATGTTGTCAAGTGCTCCACCACTCTCTCAGTAACAGTACAGTCAGTGGCACTACACATCCAACCCATTCATAATTCTTAATCAAGGTCCCAGGCTGTGGTCTATATGTGAGAGAGTGAAGTTTAATAAGCTCCAGTTTAAATAGACAGAGGGAGGACAAACAGAGAGTGGACGGGTGGATGGTCAAACAGGGAAATGAGATGTAGCAGTCTGGCCAGAAGAGGATTTATCTCTAGACTGAAGCAGGGTTTATACCACACAGTCGCCCCCATCCGCCCTTCCACCTTTTCAGTATGTGAATGGCGGTTCTGTCAGGAAATGTCACGCTGACCAGTGGGTCTGTGTAGTGTCTCATGAAAAAAAATACACTCGAGGGTAATCCCACCCAACCCCCAGGACACGCACACACACATACAGCAACACTACACACATAGAAATGCACACTGGACAGCAAGCACAGCAGCTCATCTTCAATTCAAATCACCCTCACAGACTGTAGGCTTACTGTGTGGCATATTCACCATCTTTCAGACGTGATGTTGGGAGCCATGTTGCAGCGGACACACTTCCACTGACCTAAATTAATCTACATTTTAACAATAATGAATTTTATTTATGTTGCACTCATTTTAAACAAGATTTCGTGCATTGATTTTTATATCTTCAGGTCTAATGCATTGAGAAACAAACACAAACATACTCAAACTCACTCCTATTGGCAACTTACAGTTTCCAATTTCTTTAGTCTTTTTCTTTTTAAAGCGAAAACAGCCAAACATTTGGACTTCCTAGCTTCTCATTTGTGGAAATGATTTGTGTGCTTTTCTTTGTTTTATGTGATAGTGAACTAAAAATTTATGGACTGTTGGTTATAAGAAATGATGCTGTCACTTTAGGCTTTAGGAAATTGTGTTGGTCACTATTTTATGACATTTTATAGAACAAATGATTAATCGATAAAAGAGGTAATTAGCAGTTACACAGACTTTTCATTAACAGTCCCTGTTTGGTACTGCTGTATGTGTTTGCTGTGGTCTTCTGTTTGTCAAACAACAGTATGGTTGTACACTTGAGACCACGTAATATAGTTTTAGCTCTGACAGTGGTTGTGTTGTGTCTGTGGGGTTGGTGGATGTTAGCAAGTCAACCGCTAGGGAGCTGACCATAAATAAGTTAATATGTACTGAGGTTGTGTATCATGAGCTGTTCTTGGAACCAGTTCCACTTTTTCTAGAACTGGGGATTCAATAAGAAACTCAGCCTCGGTCTACAGTTCCAATGTGTCAAGTGCACTTGCATAGTTTGTAGTTGTGGTACAGTAAAATTAAAATTACCGTGTAAAAATAGCTTAACTCTGTGGGTTGGGCAACAGGTTAAAACTTAGTTCAACAACCACCGATTGATGCTATATTCGCATGGTCGTCTGCCTCTATTTGAAAAAGAGTCCAGTGGAGTCAGATGAAGGACGCCTCCGCTTGTAGCTTCCAAATGAACAAACAGGAGATGATGATAACATGTTATTAATGATCCCGGTGTAAAACAGCACATACACTTTGTTGACTGTTCTTGTAAGCACCAATTGATCTGACACCAACAAATAAAAACGCCTTAATTATCATTGGCTTGAATTCTCAAGGAGAACTGGGGACTGGGGATTCAAAAAGAAACTCAGCCTCAGTCTACAGTTCCAGTTGAATATGTTAGTGGATATTACTCAGCAGTAATAGTGTCAGAAAACTGAGGTCAAAGTCCTCCTCAACCTGCCCTAGAGTTTATCTGACTTTGTTTTTAGTTTTACTTTACCATGATGGTGTAATTGCAGCCAGAGAGGCTTTCACACATTTACAACGACACCCTGCAGACTATACTGCACTGTAGTTACTTTAACAGCAGACAGTCAGGTGAAAAGCAAAAGAATTAACGTCAAATGTCAAACAAAAATATTACATTTACTTCATTACTTTGCTTGTATGATATCAGTCACTCTTACTGCATGAGCTAACACAGTTGTGTGTGTTCAGAGACCTGTTGTAGTCTGGTGTTTTGAAGTAGAGTCTCTGTTGACCGGTTACATAAACCTTTTTATGAGACTCTTTTGCCATGAAATGTTTACACATTAATGCAGTCCGTTAAATTAGCAAAATAAAATGACAAGAATTTGGCTCAGCCGATCACCGTTGGCCAATATATTAATCCGACCGCCCAACCCACACTCTCAGTGCCTTCAAATTTCCAGTCTGTAAATCAGCTTATGATTTCAGCAGCAGTATAACATGACAGCATTAATGTATTTTCCCATCGCCGCTGTGTCACAGATTCATGAGAGGAACTTTGTCTATTTGTATGTGTCAATCGAGAAAAGGAAGCGGTATTTCCTCACAAGTTGTAGATCAGGGACGTTTTTTTGTTAACACACGCCTCAGTCCTCCTCGGTTTTAAAGAGACGAAGCACACACTGGCTGTGTTTGCCTTTCAAATGAGTTGACATCATAGTGTACAGTACAGAGTGTGATAACGGGAGGTTGTTTGTTGATCTGACTGTTCACTCCCACGCCTGATAGATTTATGGTCGCAGTATTTGTACCTGACCCACCCTTCAGCCCTCTCAAGGTGTTTTCCATTATGTTTTTTAGACACATTGAAAACCATTTCATGTGTCTGGTTAGACCAGTTTTTGTGCCTTCTTGATTACTTTATCACTGCTTTTATTTACTCTGTGGGAATTTCTCTGGAATCCCAGCACGCATTAAACTGAAGTCATTCTTTACTGTTGAGGTTAGATTTCAACTTCCTTATCTGGCACTGTGGGAGAAGGACCTTATGGTTTTTATCTCCAAGGGCAACTGATAGACAGACTGACTGCCATAGTGGTAGACAGATACAGATCTTATCTCTCCCTCTCTTTTTCTCGCAGTTAACCTGGTCTATGGCATCACCGACTGGCTTATTCTCTGTGCCAGCAGCAGCAAACTAGACACGCCTCATTTTGCAGACTTTGTACATTCTTGACCTGTAAACTGAATCTGTTCGTCTCCTATTGCAGTGGTTCCTGACTAAAGAAACAATACCTACTTAATTGTCATTGGTTATGTATGCTTATGGATTATATCCAGGTCAACTAGAGAATGAAAAGGCCTGCAACTAACAATCATTTTCATTATCGATTATTCTGCCTGTTTTAGGTTTTTTCTTCTTTTGTATTTGGTATTTTGGTAGTATCTTTTGAGTTTGGATTGTTGATTGAACAAAACATTGATGTTTTAAAATGTCACCATTGGCTCTGGGAACTTGTTTTGCTCTTTATTCACATTTTATAAACCAAATAATCAATCAAATATTCGAGAAAATGCTGTGGGCCTAAGTTATGTTTATAGCGTTTTACCACAATGAAGAATATATGCCTAAATATGATTACTTTTATGCCAGAAATTTGTGTACAAGTATTTAGTGTTTCCTTGTTGTTGGTCAGGGTGGAAGAGCCACTGAAACACCATTAAAGGCTGAGCCATATCAGCATTTAAAATGGAGACATTCTGCAGTAAAATCTGTTAATTTCAGTGTAATTGAGTGATAATTGGATTAGTTTAATAAGGGCTTATAAAATCAAATCCAATCTAAAGGCTTAACCAAACAACCAAAGAGACTGTACTCCTGCAGCTCTGGCTTATTTTTATTAAAATGTCATTTTCCTTTGTTGTCTTTCCTGTCCTCATGTACACGTGAATCCAAATCTGTCCTTTCTCACATTCTCCCCCTCTAGATTTCCTTCCTCTGTCTGTCCAACCTCATACCCTCTGTTTTCTCTCCTCCACACCCCTCCATTCCCCGTCTCTCCTCTTCTCCTTCATCCTGGTTCCTCCTCCATTGTATGTCACTTCCTGCCTGTTCTCAGCTCTCTTTCCTGTTCACTCAGCACCAGCAAGGCCACCAGTGTTTTGTTGTTGTTGTTTAGTCTCTGTAGCAGCACTGAGTCGTTGTAGTACACTTGCTCTCAGAGGTGTCAGTGCACCTTGTTTTCCGATTATTTATGTTAATGAATGACTGCCTTGACAACAGCTACACACTCATTCGACTATATGGCATTTGCTGTGTGAAATGGCACTTAATCGTGTGCTCTTCTTCCCTGAGGGTTAATATTCTATTACATAAAAGTATAATGTTAAGCTGAGGTGTTCTTTCAGGTGAGGTGACTCATCTGAGCTATAAAACACTACATGATATGAACCAGTGGTTCCCAACCTTTTCCATCCAATCAGATGCTTCCTGCTCATTGATGTTTTAGGGCAGTGTTCTTGTTTTCTGTGGAAATTTCAACCATTTATCTGTTACTTTTAGCCATGTTTTTTCAACGTTTCTGCTCACTTGGTAATTGACAAAATTACAAAAATTATATTTCTCTCGTACACAAATATGTGGATATCCTGTATAAATGTAAATATCAAAACCCTAAATGTCTACTTTTTAAATTAGCTAAAGGTAACTGCAGATGATTAAGGTCCTTAGAAATCACTGATATAAGCTATCAAGAATACCATAAACACATTTCTAGTGTTTTCTAATGATTAATTACACTTTCAACTAATAAAAAGAGGTCAAAACTGCAGCAACCTTTCCACTATATAAGGCAACTTTTTGTTGGTTTGCGGCTTGGTCATCCATACACTGATGAAGGCAAAGCGCTTAGACTTTTTCCCTTCTCCATGCACCTCAGAAGTGGGTGAAGTGCCAGAAATCCCTACTCTTTTTCTATATCATCAATTTATCTGTCAGGTTTTTAAAATCTCACAAAACCATCAACGAAGCCTATCCCAGAGTCTCAGAGTCCAAAGAGTAGTCTCAAAACCCAAAGATATTGACCTTACAGAAGACCAAAGAAACCAGAAAATATTTGTATATTTGGAAAGGCTGGGACAACAACTTGAAACCCTTGATGTTATAGTTATAATTTGCCAAGCATTTGCTACCAGTGCCCAGTTTTAGCCTGGCAGCGGCCTCCTGTCTGCATCTACAGTATAAGCCTATAAGTTCCTATAAGTTTGAGTCTGAGTGGAGCAGTCCTTGGCCGTCTTTGAACCTTCCTAAAGACTATTAGGCCACAGCCACTGATGCAGATTAAACTCATGACCCACTAAGCATCGTTCCTCTCTTGAAGGTTGTAAATGAAGATCCATCCTTACTCTTGACCATTAAACAACACTTAATGATGCAGCAGAGTCCATTCAGTCCGTCTGTTGTTGAAAACAATGAAAGCAAAAGAGGATTTCGCAAGTCCGTCTTCAGTCTGTAATTATAGCTTCATCAGTTTACCACAGCAAGAGGCCACAGGTTGGTCGTTTGGCAGATCAGGCATCACATGAGTGACTGTGTGTGCATTTGTGTGTCTTCTCATGAATTACTGTTGGGTCTGAAGTCCTTGTAGTCAACCTTTAAACTGTGTTTTGACTCACAACACTGCCATGCCAACCGTAAACACAGGAGTCAGTGTTAGGGATGTGTCGTGTCCATGAGGGCCCTGCTGATTGTAGTTCACGCAACTCGATCAACCGGTTTTGTAAACCTTGGTATTCGACTAAAAAGTTATTTTAGATCTTAGTTAAAACAGAACGTTAACTTGGCAGCTTCACCCACCACTAACACATTATTATTGTTTTGGAAAAAACCCTTCAGCGTGGTGTTAGAAAGTTGGTATCAGTCTGTAATATAGCTGTGGCTAAACTTTGCCTCAACCTGCCAAGAAGTATGTCACACGTCTGACTTTTGTTTTCATTTTTAGTGGTAGAGCTTCAGCTCCTGTACGAGGCAGTGGAACTCCCCCTCTCTTTCTCTACCTTGTAAAATGGGATGTCCCTAAAACTCTTCTTCTTTAAGGAGGAGGAGGAGGAGGAGGAGGAGGAGGACAGGATCATCGTCTCTGACAAAGGAGTTGGCATGAATAGTTTTGCCCCTGGTGTGCAAAGGCCTTGACATGGTCACAGAGCTGCTAGCATGGCTATAGACTCTCTAGAAATTTAGTGTGTTATGCATTTCTGCTGTTAGTGTTGTAATAAGAATATCCTCCATTGTGGTTTTAGTGGATATTACTCAGCAGTAATAGTGTCAGAAAACTGTGGTCAAAGTCCTCCTCGACCTGCCCTAGAGTTTGTCTGACTTTGTTTTTAGTTTTACTTTACCATGATGGTGTAATTGCAGCCAGAGAGGCTTTCACACATTTACAACAACACCCTGCAGACTATACTGCACTGTAGTTACTTAACAGCAGACAGTCAGGTGAAAAGCAAAAGAATTAATGTCAAATGTCAAACAAAAATATTACATTTACTTCTATTACTTTGCTTGTATGATATCAGTCACTCTTACTGCATGAGCTAACACAGTTGTGTGTGTTCAGAGACCTGTTGTAGTCTGGTGTTTTGAAGTAGAGTCTCTGTTGACCGTCTGCAGGTTACATAAAGCTTTTTATGAGACTCTTTTGCCTTTTCCCCTCTCCAGCGCTCTGCTTTTCCAAAGGAAACATAAGTGGAATTGTTCTAAACTGTGCATGCCCTTGCTATCTCTTCAAACAGAACCGAAGAGCTTTTATGCCCTGAAACACACACACACACACACACACACACACACACACACGCGAAACGCAGACACAGACACGCAGACACAGACACACACACACACACACACACACAGACCTCCTCTAACACAGCAGTAGACTGTGTTGTATAATAAGATAAATCTGCCTTTGAAAGGAGCCACCTGCGTCATGGAGAATATGAGGTGTTTGTCAGAACTGTATGTGTGTGTGTATAGAGAGAAAAGTAGAAAAGGGAAAGAGTTGATAGCTTTGAAATACTGTCTACTGACCTATAATGGCTTTGTAATGAAGATATCATCCAGTCAGTATCATATAATCTGTGACTTCTGCCTCTGATATCCTGGATATAATGTGGCTCTAATGTAGAATGGATCAATACTTGATATTTAATACTCTCTCCTCCTCACATTGATCTAATTTTACTTAGGCACTGAAAAGAATTATTCTCTAATGACAATATTGATTTAGGTCTGCAATTGTTTTCATTATCAATTCATTTGGCAGTTTTTTTTTTTTGATTAATCAGTTCTTTGGTCTTTAAAATGGCAGGAAATAGTGAGAAATTCCCATCACAGTTTGCCAGAGTCCAATGTCTTCAAATGTCTTATTTGGTGCGAGCAACACTCATAACCTACAGATATATCCCACTTATCCTCACCAATGTTTGGCATCTTTGCTTGAAAAATATTTGCTTATTATTTTTCTGTCAATCGACTAATCATTACTGGTTTCAGCTGGAGCTGCAATGATTAGTTGATTAATTGAGACCGTCTTGACAATCAAGTATAAGTTTTCACTTTTTTTAAAAAGTAGAAATGACAAATATTCACTGTTTCAAGCCTCTCGTATGTGAATATTTGCTGCTTCTATTAGTTGCACCTGATAGTAAACTGAATGCCTGAGTTTTGGAGTTTTGGTCAGACAAAACAAGACATTTTAATATGATTATATTGGACTTTTTTCACTATTTCATAGACAAGACGATTCATTGAGGAAACAATCCAACGAAAGTCCTAGTTTACTTTTCTGACATTTTATAGACTAAACTGTACAACCAGACAGATTAATCTACAGTTAAAATAACCATTGGTTGCAGCTGTACATTAACTCTCCACAGTATGTTTTACCCAGTCCTGTACTTGTGTGCCTGGTTACAGCTTATGAGGCTTGTCACCAGTGATGAATCACGCAACCAGCTGCTTCAAACAAACTCTCTACTGTCCGGCTCTCATCCAAACTCTCTCAGCAGGTGGTTAAGTGGTTTTTAAATCCCTCCTCCCCCATTTTTTTCCTCGCACTCCCACTGCATCCCCCCTTACCCCTGAGTGGAGACCACCTGTAGCATCATATTACAAGGTCAAAGGGCACCAGGTGGGAGATGTAACCTACCTTTGGGAGACTTTTCACCACCAGTAGAGGACATTCCTTGAGTTCATCATGCTATTTAAGATTATTAAAAGATCAGATCTCAAAGTTTGCTCTATAATATGTTTTTATTTGAATGTACTTTATTGAAAATGCATTTTCACACCCTCTAAATGCAGAGTATGGTACTACTGCTAATTCCGATATAGTGTTTTTATGGAGGCATGTAGAAAGAATATGTCATTGTTTAGTATAATTTTATAAGTGTAAACTGTTTAAAGTGCAATTATTCAAGTCTGCCTATAGAAATCTGAGTGGGCGGCTCTGCCCTGCCTTCTCTGTGTGTTTATATGATCAGTAATGAAGCGTGTGTTGGTTGATCTCCGCTGTTGCCACCATGCTCTGTAAGCTATTCTGTCACATACCAGTCTCTAGTTAGAAAGCTCATCTGGGAGCAGTTTAGACCGGCTGTGATCTCCAAGGCTCGCCATTATCACTAAACCACAGCCGCACTTTGAGGTGGTTGGTGCTTTTTCTTTTGATGTGCAAAAGGTGAAAGTGAGAGTTAAATGATGATAAATGGCGAGACAGGTTCACAGAAAGTGTGTGTTGATATGTTGGAGTTTAGGTGTTGTGGTGGTGAGGTGGAGGTGGTTGTTTCTGGAGATAATATTAGTTTATTGTTGATATATTTTTTTCAGATATTACAAGAAGTTGCAACTACATTTTATCTGCAAGATATCCAGGTCAGTACACATCGTAGTCTCAGTGGAAAGTTTTGTCAAATTAAAGTAAGTTTTCAAGCAAAAATTTAGTGGTTCATCTTTTTCTTTGTTTATGTGGTGAACTGAATACTTTTGAATCATTAGACAAAACTATTTGAACATGTGGCTATGGTCATACATTTTAAAATAACTGGAAAATTGTTCTATAATGACCTTAATTCATAGTTGGACCTACAATTTGTTCATCATAATTTATTGGCCAGTGTATCAGTATTAGATTTAAAGGAACAGTTTGGAACTCTCCTGCTGAGAGTTAGACAAAAAAAAGCAACACCACTCTGTGCAGGTTTTTGGATTTTGTACAAGTAAAGCAAACAAAATATGGCTTGGTAATTAGTCAGTGAGCTTTATAGGTGCTGGTAAGTGGATTTTTTTTTACCCTTGGACAAAGCCAATCTAGGTGTTTCCACATGTTTCCAGTCTTTATCCTAAGGTAAGGCGAAGGTCCTCCGAGGCAAGTCTAGCCAATTGGCAGCCATCTTGGCAGTACCCTCAGGCAGGTATTTCAGACTAACAAGATCAGGCTCCTATCTAAATGAATGGAGAAAGGGCCAGAGCTTCACTTTTTCAGTGGTCACCAGGACATAAAGAACTGCTTGTGCAGTATCACCAGTCACATCTGATAAGTCTAATTTTTCTAATTCAAATTTCATATAGAAACCATTTACAGTTACAGCTGTGACTTTATTTTGACACAAACATGTAAGAACAGTTAATTTATCAGCAGTGTTGACATCTAAAGGCATTATGTTGCCTCTCTGCTGAATAAATGCAGCTGTACTGCTATTAAGTCGATGTAATGTGTAATAAGATGATAACATGAGACGCTGTTACTGGTTTCTGAGGCGCAGTAAATTGCATTCCTTACACCCTGCTCATCCCACCATAACATGCTTAATGCTGGGTTTACACATAATGATGGTATACAGACTCACAGGCTTGCGTGCCCAATAACCCATCACCCTGTGTGTGTGTCATTAGTTGTTTCATGTGACACTTAAAATGAAGCAACAATCCAGCTCTGAACTTAGTGCTCACTACATATACACACACACCGACACCAACAAAAAACCTTCAAGCTCTGTGGGTTTTGAACGTTCTGGTCAATCGTTATGTTGATGTGTGTGGTGGTTTTGAACATTAGGATTTGGCTCACGGTGGTTGAATATCACTCAGTCTGTGTTTTGGCTAGCTTGATTTGAGAATATGTGTGTGTTTTTGTGTGTGTGGAGGAGGAGGTGGGGGGTTGTTCATACTCTTAAAGGATTTTCCACTGTAGCCAAGTGGGGAGGCTGGTCCTGACATTACAGTCATCATTACACACACTCAGAGCTGCACATCTCACAGTGTGTTTTCCCTACGTTTCCGTTATCGGGCCAAACGGACACCTGCAGCGCTTTGTCCTCATTTGTCCTTTGTGTCACAGCAATGACCAGTGGTGCTGTGATACCTGCCACATTATGTAATTTAAGGCTCATTTCTACTTTTCACATGAGCCATGAATACCCCTATTTGTAAAATACTGTACAGGATAAAAATGATGCTGTTATTTCATTTCAAGATTTATAATGTTATCATTGTATTGAATTGAAATGGTTGTTATTAGAAAGCAGCACAAAGACAGAGCAGAAAAAGCTCATTCATGAAATATGTCAGATAGTAGTGGGGCTAAAGCAAAGGTGTGCTGCTGCACTTCAAAATAGTTTTAGAATATCCCAGCTGGGGTGTTGCACTGAAAAGAAGTCGGGATTTTTGGTGTTTCAGACCCAGAGGATATTTTCGGTAGTTGTAGAACAGTTGGAGGATCTTCCCTTGCTGCTGAGAACTGGAAGGATCATAGCTCTTAGGATGCCATTTTAAGGGCCTTTTTTTTTAGCTCCTACTTAATAGAGGTGTCTCCCAGCACAAAGAGAAACTGTGCATAGGGACTGGTTGAACACATGGGCCAATGCAACCACCATTTTTAGCCATAATGAAAGCAGTAGCTTCCAGTTCAACAGCCAGTCAGCATTGAGTGTATGTCGCGACCAGTGATTTTGCTATCTGCGCTGACCCGCCCATTCACTTACACTGTCCCTACTGGTGGCGCAAATGCAAACAGAAAAAAGCCACCAGAAGGTTGAAGTTCACAGAGCTCCCCAGTGAGCAGTTCCTCTGGGGGTGTTCTGTTCTTATCAAGGTTACTGAATACTAAAGACTACACATGACAGTCGCAGCAGAAAAGTGGCATAACAGAAACACAAATAGCGGTGGGAGCGAGGTGATATATAAAGAGACAGAATATGCTAGTAATATTAGAAAAGGTTAAATGTACTTAGTAATTGATAGATGGAATAAACTTAAGTGGTGAAGTGTCTGGGCTGCTTATAGCAGCCTCTGTTCAATACAGTACAGTTCAGCAGCATCACAAAACTACAGCCTCAAAAATGATCGCGAACTTGAAGCAACACCTCTTAACACAAACTGAATATTACAACCTCCATGAAGGGAGTATTTACTGCAGGACTGTTAGTTTTAGCTGGAGAGGTGTACTAATAAACTGATAACTGACTGTATATAGCGTGAGCTTTCTCCGTTCCTGGTAATCTATCTCAGTCAGGCTGTTTGACCAACAGACCCAATAACATTTCCATTCTGGAGCCACACCACTAGTCTGGCTAAAAATATTACAAATGCACAATACCTAGAAACATACACAGTTGTGGTTGTGTGAATGCAACGAGTCCATGTTGACCGTGGGAGTGTAATAATGCAGTGGATGGGATCATTGACTTTTGTCATTTATCATTGGTAGGTTTGAGAGACTCACAGGTACATTCAGAAAGCGTTAATGTGTGTTCGGTACCTACAAGCTATGAGAGACATGTGAACACACGAGGTCATAGTAATAAAGTTGTGACTATGACTGATGGTGACTGGCTCCTTCTTTCTTGCCTCATATCTGACTCATAAAGCTGCTGTGAGAGATGAACTGCTGTATGCTTTATTCTGGCCGCTTTGTTGTTTGCTTTTCCTTTCTTTGGTCACGTTTCTTAAACTCATAATGGTATTGACTACAGGTATCTTATTATAAATAACTTTATTAGGCTGTTTTGACAGAAGTTGATGATGTAGGACTCTGGATAATTGGTTCAGGATTGCCCTCGTTGTTGTAGTTTTACAGCAGCAGACATTAATTTTATGAAGTCATGTTTGTGTCAGTCCTTTTTCTCCAATATTTGTTCCTGGAGCTGTCTGTCTCTACAACTGTGAGTCAGATGAATGTGAATTGAGGTTAGCACACAAAACACTGACCTTTTAAGTTTCATATCTGGGGCTGTAACACCCTGTAACTGTTGATTAATTGATTAGTCTTATGTTGAGATATGATTTTTCCAACCTGACAAGAATAATGTTCTGATGGGTACTCTGACTAATGGAAAGTTTAAGGTTTATTTATTCTGTTTGGATTGAAAATTGTAATCTCTTTTATTTATTTACATAGAAAAATAGCACACCAATATGATTATAATGGTAGAAAGATATTGTATTAATTTAATTGCTTAAGTTTACATGTTTATTGTTTGTTGAAAATAATCAACCCGTGTAATTTCCAATAGCAACTCACTGCAATGTCCAAACTGCCCATGTAATAATCAAAAAGCTCTTGTGACAGTCATCACCACCCTATCCACTACTAGTGTAAACATTGATGGCAATGCCAAATATTATTTAGTTCCAGCATCGTCTTGAGGATCTGTTGTTTTCCTCTTTGTTATCTTGTTTTAGACATTTTCATTGTTCCTGACATTTATAAACTAAAAGGATGAAAGACTAATCACGAAAAATAATCATTAAACTTATTTAATAATGAAAACAATCACTAGTTGATGTGTTCAGCTGCTGTGTCGATCAAACTCTCCAGAGTATGTCTGACTTATCATTAGCTCAACCATCCTCAAACACCACACTCCTCTTTTCTTCACTGCCTTTGCCTTGCAGGTCAGAGACCACGAAGTTTCATAATCTCAACCCACATGCTTACTCACTACACACACACTCACAACCGCTCCCTACACAGTGTGACACACACCTCTTTGGATTTGTTGCTCAATAATTCTTAATGCTAAGCAAAATGTAAATGTTTCACCTTTTACTGTTTGTATTTGGCGATATTGAGTCCAGGAGCAGTGGGTAATTAACGAACTCTGTGTGTTTCTGTGCATGGATACACTGTATTTGTGTGTGTGTGAGAGAAACTCTGGCAAAACAGTATCTCTACGCCACTGTGTGCTGTTCTAATGAAGCCATTTCTCATTTTAATGAGAACATTTTCCCAGCGGGCAGTTAACAGTTGAGGTGGCGGCTCCAGTGTGAGCTGACAATTAAAGCAGTCCGGACAACTTAACTGCGACCGTGTTTTAATGTTATATTTATCTCCAAAGCAGCAGTTAACTGCATGATTAGTAGCTGGGTTTTGGGAAAAAGGTAATTAATGTTAATAGTTAAACACCAATGTTCGGTATCATTACTACTAAAGATGAAAGGGTTTAAGTCATTTTGTTATGAGAAGTTCCCCTTCTCTTCTTGAATAACTTCGTCTGCACTCCTCTACTTTCATCCTTATTCTTCCTTATCTTATCAAGTAACTTCATTCCTCTAGCCTCTCTATATTCTATTCACCCTCTGCATTTTCACCCCAGTAGCTTCTACTCCCCTTCTTCTGCTTACCTTCCCTCCCTCCTCCCATCTTGGTCTAAGTAAAGTCTTGATGGAGCTCAGTCCTAGGTAGTGTATTGTAGTCTCCAGAGAGTTGAACCATAACTGTGTGTCAGCTTTACTCTGCAGTCCTGTTTCCACGTTGTGCTACTGAACCATTGAAAACACAGAGTCGATTTGGTTCCACATCATTGTGTTGAACCGACCTCTTATCTCCTATGTATTCCGGCTGGTTTTGGTCATAGGTTTCTCTTCTCATTTGCAAAAGACAATAGCATCATTTCCTCTTCTCTTCTGAAGAAAAAGGTTTTAATTCATACTGATATGACAGTGGCAAGACTCACATTCACAGAATTTGCTTTTAAGATAAACAAGGACCAATGCAAAACTCAGAGAAACTGGCTTTCTGATGTTATAAGAAGCTAATCAGCGATTAATTGATATTTCAAATGTTGTGACCCTAAGTTAAGTTAATATTATTGATCCATATTATGCTGGTTGTTGTATCTGTAAAGTGAAGCATTAAGCATGAATGCAAGGATTATTATTCTTAGCAGATTGTGGATTGCTTTGGTTAGATTAGTATCCTTCACGTAATTTTGTTCCTTATTTTAAAACCTTAGCAATACAAGGGGATTCACGTCAAACCAAAAGATGGTATCTGTGTAAGCCTTGGGATACAAGCCTCCCAAATGGACATTGATGGTCATTAAATGGCATACACAATATTTAGCGCTGCGTAACAGAGATAGAGATTATAAAGGCTTCATCAGTGCTGCTCTGTATCTACTGTGTAGTGTCCATTAGCTTGGGAATGTCCGCCGTAGAAGAGTTTGAGCGACTGTTTCTGTCCATTAGCTGAGGAATGTGTATGTTACAGAGGAAAGGTGTAGCACTTTTCCACTTGTGCAGCACATTTATGCAGCGTTGTTAGCGTGCATGCTTGTACCCATTAGTCTTGAGAATGCTGGGTGGAAGGTGTGGCCATCAACTTCCCCCATGGACTGAACAGGAAGTAACATAGAAAAGGAGGGTGGAGGCGAGAGGAGTGATAGAAGAATGGATGAGAGGAGCTGAAGGAAAAAGACAAAAAAACATCTTAAATAGAAAGATGGTTAAGTCTGTTCAGGATCTACTTTCTTTTCTAGTTTTTGTTGACTAAACTAGCAGTAGCCACCACTGCAAAATGATTACATTACATTGATAGGAAGTTGAGACACGATGTGGCGCCCACTTGTGGCGAGAAGGTCAATTTAGCGAGCCAACATTAAGTCAGACAGATTTTATTACCCACACAGTTTTCAGACTGGCATTATAAACTCCCTTATTGTTAATGTTTTGCTAAATGAAATAATGTGACCATGGTCAACTCTCAAGCTGTCACATGCAAGTCACGATAAACACGAAACAGAAATAACTAATGTCCTTTTAAACTATGGGTTGAATTCAGTTAGAACAGCTAAATCACTGTGTTTGGTCTGCCTGTGGCACCCATAACACACAAACACAAAGCCTAGTGCTTTAGGGTCTATTTAGCCCAAACTAAGCATGTTTGTCTGCACACACATGGCGCTGGTGAGGTCATCTGTTACAGACAGTGGATGTGGACGGGCGTGGCGATGCTAAACAAAAGACAGGAATGCGGAGTGCGTGTCAGAGAAGAACATGCATAGACGCCAAATACATCTAGATTATTTATAAAACAGCAACAGGGACTGACATGGAGATAAAATAAAACTTTATGAGACTCTCCTTCTCTATTTCTCTGTCTTCTCATGCCTGCAGCTGTTTTCCTTCGTTCATCTTTTTCTGTCGTCTTTTTATTCCTCCTTTTCTCTTCTACTTTTTCCCAGCTCTGGAGCCATGAAAGCGAAGTCTGTTCTCTTTTAATGCTCCTCTGTTTCATACAACAAGTGAGTAACTGGAACATGACATTTAATTATTCTTTGAATATGTAATCCAAAGTTAAACACTGTCAGTTTCTATCCTTGGAAAGTATTTTGTTGTCCTGATGTTCCAAAGTCGATTGGGTCAGAGAAAAGTCTTCTGTCATATGGGATTGACAAACTTGTAAATAAAGGAAGATAAGTGCCTTTATTGTTCTTTTAAGCTCATTTGTGTGCATTACACTACCAAATGGAACCAGTAGTATCGACCAGCTGGTGTTCTGTGTGATCAAACTGTATGCAGGCGATGTTCTCTCACATACTAAAACTCCTCCTTCTATAAGTTTGCTCATAAGGTAGACGTAACCGATATTTATGATTTTGAAATAAAACAATGTTGTATACTTGACATTACATATTACAGTGCCCTAGCAAATACAGTGATGTAAGATACTGGCTTCAACATGTGACAAGATCTGGTGATAAAGTGAGATAATTCTTTTCTAATGCAAATGATTTCCTTGAAGAACTTTTGAACTGCTGGTATGAATGTGCTACATGATAAAAATGTGCTTTTACATGCAGTGATGTGATGCAATGTGATTGCACAATTAATGAGATGATGAATGATTGATAATATTTGTCTGGGCTCTGTTGAAACCTAGTTAGTATTTTTGTCACCTGTCCTCCCATCTCATTGCTTGTCCAGTGTTGATCTTCCAGCTTTAGTGGGAGGTTAACAATAACTCAAATAGGACCATGACCTCATTGTGTTTGCAGCTCTGCTCTTAGCTTCTCCTGTTTGTTTGGTTGAGTCGCTCTCACTCTCCCAGTTCCCTTAACTCTCTCTGTCCTGGGCGTCAAACAGCCTGGACAGGATAGCTCATACACACTCTCACTTAGAAAGATGCAGTGCCGGTAAAAAGTTGCTGTGGGTTTGTTTCACCCAGCTCTGATATAACAGGGCCTGCTTTCACAGCAGCATCTGGTCCCAAATATTTTTAATTGTAAAACTTTTCTGAGGAATCATTCAAGTCTCAAGTGGAAAACCTTTACTCAACATGCCACAAAAGACTTTCATTATCATAGGTTTCAGTTGAGGTTTTAGTGTCCCATGATGGTTTGAAATTGTTTCAAGCTCCTCCACCCTGACAAAGTAAAAGTCTCGAAACATTGGAGCCTTGTGATTTTTTTTTAGGATTTTTCCCCAAATTAGAGATAATGAAAACACTGGCAATCACATGTGTTGAAACTCTCGAGGAGCTCTGGGGGGTCAAGGAGGTTGCAAAACCATCAAAAGGCTCAGTATAATCAAAAGAGGTGTATTTTGTATTTTCTCTAAGCCCTTAAGTTGTAGTACAGGAGATGATGTAGAAATAGTGATGATAAGTCCCAAAAGTAAAGAACAACATGAGTAATGCTTATGGTGATGTTACAGCAATGAGGAAGACTCTTGGTGGGAAGACCTTTTATATCCCTGGGCCACACATAACTAGAACAGTATGACTTTATGAAACAGTTATTTGTTGATCCTGAGTAGCATTCCATTTCCTGAATGTGCCAATCACAGCTAGAGCTGAAACTGTTTATCCAACAGGATTGTGCAAAAGTGCTGAACCAATTTGTACCAACTTGATGGACCAATGGACAGCATGGGAAAGAAGAACCCAAGAAATCTTGGTACAGATCCGGTCATCAATTTTTCTTATTTAACGTAAAAAACACCATACTTGTGGTGTTAAGGTCAATGAGTTTGTACAATAATGTGGTGCAGAAGCCAGATAATAATCTGATCTAGTGGAAGAAAATAGTGAGCAGACATATTAGATAGAATGATGGCAGCCTCCATTAAATACCATTAAATAAATAGATATATGAATAAATCCAGGTCACAGAGTGGTGTGGGCAACTAATGTAGTTTGACAGTCACTTAATATTAGGTCACCAGGTTTGACTGCACTTGCGGGTGGCATACAAATGATCATGCAAACACACTCTACAGTCCGTGAGGAAGGATTCCCCTCACGAGAGAGTATCATTTGTTTACTTCTTTTTCCTTTCGTCTATATCGTTCCCTATAGTTTTGTCTTGTTTCCATCTGTGGATGGCCCGAGATGACAGTTAATCTCCCTTACTCGTCACTTCCTGCTAATACCTTTGACTCATCTGACCTGGCAGGTGCTTAAAGTTGAGACTGGTTGGGGAAAGGTCAAATTCGCGTGGCAGCACAGTTTAACAGGAGTATTTGAGGATGAATCAAAGAATCTGTAAATGTGAGATTTGTGCTGTCGTGGCTTTGTTTCTTTGTGTATGATCAGATTTGTTGTCCTTGTGTGTAGTCCGTTAATCCTGATGAGTCCAGTGTCTGTCTCCGTCAAGTGACAGGCAGATCGGTTGAACAGGTCTGATGTCAGTTAGGAAAACCAGTTTCAGTAGCTTCTGTTTTGTACAACCTCTTCAATTTCCATAATCTCTTGTATATTTTATCTTTAACCTTCTTGTCAGTGAGTGGGATCAGCCAGGATAAGCAAACTATGAAAGGACTCTATACATACTAGGCTGTACACTTTTATATATATTTACATATTCACATTCTTATGAATTCCACAGTTATGTTCCTGATTAACTGATTAATCGATCAAGATTATGAAAAATGGCGTGCAGCGTTTCAGCGCAGCTCAAGTTGATGTCTTCAGTTTGCTAGTTTGTCTGAACAGTCAAAATTTAAAATATTAAATTTATAAAGTAAGATAGAAGAAAATAAATTCTCCATGTTTATAAGGCTGAAACCATAAAATTTTTACAGTTCTACTTGAAAAATAGATCTTCTAACCCTGTTACCAATTGATTTTCCTTTCATCCACTAATTGATTAATGAGCTAACTATTTCAGCTCTAAATTCAACAATTAAACAGCTGGTGGATCAGTATTGACCCCTCATGTCAGCAAGTCTGTAGTTTTTATCTCATATTCTCCCTCTGTAGGCCTCTAGTGTGACTCCCCAGTTCCCCTACAGAGATCATCAAATTTACATTTAATCTAATTTAAAGATGTGTTAGAAGACATCAAGGGTAGAGTGAAAGTCTCTCAGATTCGTGTTGCCACTAATTCACCGCAGCTCACACCCAGACTGGCATTCCTGTTCTTTCTCAGAGCTATAAACCAGTAGACACATTACGATGTTAGAAACCCTCAGAGCTGCAGTGTGTGTGTGTCTTTGTGTTTGCACATGCTGTATTGGCACCTTGTCTTTCCCTTGAGCAGTGTGTGTTTTCCATATAAGGGTGTATGTGCCTTCAAAGCCTCCCTGGATTCTGCACTATGTGTGTGTGTGTGCGTATGTGTGGTTTTTAATAGATGCAGAGGGAAGCTGCACTATGCCCATGTAAGCACAGGGAATTAAACTCAGTCCAAAGACACTGCATTGCCACTCACATACTGTACATGTACAGATATTATCACACTTCATTTCTTTACTTGCCTCCTTTACTCCTGCAATGCCAATGTTTTGCTTCTATTTCTATCACTTCTTTTCTTCTTCTGAAGTTAGCATGCTAATTAGCTAGCCCCAGTCTGGCCACCAATAATTGGTTAATATAAAATAATTATGTGAGGTTATATAGTAGTTTAGGATTCTTGTATTTTTAACAGACGTACATATTTTTTTGAATAGTGTGTTTATCTTCAGTTTATATTTGCTTCTTGCACCGCACTTCCTGTTTCATGAAATGACCCTTAAACCTTGAAATTAGTGTCCTGATGGTCATAATGTTTGCCTTTGTTGACTCTAAGGTTTAACGTCTGTGACATTATATAGAGTCATTCGATTCAAGGTTATGGACGGTCTTTGTTTTTGATCATAAGTGTTGGTATGAAGGTTGAACTGTTGTAACAGAGCAGTCAGGGTGGAGAGGTCTGGTGGTGTATGTTCCACTTCTTTCTTGAAAACGGAGCATCTGCATGCGGCGATTGCTTGAAAACATTTTAATTGGCTCTGAATTTAGTGGACCAGCCTTTTTTTACGACTGATTATGTAACGTATTTGGCTTCGTCATGTGACCTTAATTATAACTCTACATGTGTTCTCTGCAGTCGCAGCTCTGTGTCCCTGTAAACAATTTTTAAAAATGACGTCACTTGAATTAATTCAGCAGAAGAGTTGGGACTGGGTTCATCAACTCACATGACGTTTGCATGTGCTTTAAGTGTTTATTTCTGGTCGCTGCATCACACGTGCAGATGTTTGCCTCTGTGCTGTACACATGTGCCTGTCTTTATCTAGAACTTTCTCCAGCACCTGACCCCTGTTTTGACCTTCCCCTCCTTCTATGGCTATTTATACATAAAGATCACTAACCACTGACTCCTCACATTCATGCTGCACACATCACAAGCCATTCAAATCAGTTACACACACTCTTAACGACCACATGGCCTCCAGTCAGTCAAACAAATGACTTCTCTAGCCTTGGAAACATATTATTTTTCTTGCTTTGTTGAGTTTGGGATTGTTATGTCCTGCAGGAGGTTTCCATGTTTTGTCTAAAATTAGAAGTCAGTCGCGCAGCATGGGACCCAGGTCTGATTAGAAGTGTGTTCTTGTGATGTGCTGACCCTGCAGCAGTGACGGCCTTTTCACACTTTGAGTCTGAGCCTGAGATAATTTTAGGGGAAGAAGGAAATAAAACTTGACCCAGTGCGTGTATGTAAAGTCTTGCTGCAGCAGTTTGTTAGAAGAGATAGAAGATTTGTAAAAACACCACATCTGAGAGCACTTATGCCAAAAATGTGACCTCTACATGTTCTCTCCTCCCTCACTATTACTGTCTTAAGTGAGCTGGGTCACATGAACGCTCCATTGTGCCCCATAGGTCTGTGGAATGACATTAAGTACGTATATGCAACATATAAAAAGCAAACAACCCTCTGCTCTTCTGCTTTTTAACGTCACATCTTGTGATTTCCACAAGGTAAAGATTCAAGTCAACCTCCTTTAAATACATCTTACTCTGAATTAATTCTTATTTATCTGCAGTATATTACTTGTCAACAGGTTTCTACCCTCTGAAAACAAATTGTTAGTACAACTGAGATGCCTTTTTTTGAAGTTTTTTTTTCAGTTTAACACATAGCAAGTGTGATTTATGTCAAGAGTTTCATTGATCACCTCAAATAACTAGAGAAATTCAATTGCTTTTAAATTTAAAGTTCAGTCTTTCATTGGTTTATCATGATTTCTGCATGATTTCTTTAATTTGCATGCAGTAGATGTTAAATTCTGATAAATCTTTATTAACAAAATAATCTAGTTAATAATGTGAGGTCAGCACACTAATGCATGTGAGGAGTTTCAGGAAGGATTTGACTGATTTTCTGTCGTCAATGTTAAATCTATAGATTGCCTCCTGGAGAGGCATATGTTAACGAGGAAAACAATTTGAGAATGTAGAGCAAAAGCAGACACAGTGCTGCCTTAACCCATCTGTGTTCCTGGCAGTAAAACAGACAATCTCAATGACTGTTACAGTTTGGATTAGATGGATTTATTAATTGTGGACACGTATAAAGAAGTATGTGATCAGGCAGGAGAAAAAGCTGATAATGAAAGCTGCTCGTCCACACTTCCTGCTGTTATTGTCCAAACAGAGACTGTATTCTTGTAATGATGTGGTCGACTTGTGACTTATCATGTCACGTTTCCCTCTATTTTCATTTCATTCTTGTCAGGATGTGGAGAAGGAGAGAGAGCTGCGGACAGAGTTCAGCAGGGAGGAAATCAGGCAAAAGATCGAGCAGTACAACTCGCTGACCAAAGACCACCTGAAAATGACACTGGTGAGTGGAAAACACACACACACACACACACACACACACACACACACACATTGGCTGAGTCAGTCAGTTGTATCTATTTGACCTGGAGCTTGTTTCTCCTTTTAAAACCGATGACAGATGCACTTTTATCTACACTGGACTGTGGAGATGTTCTGCTGCTGCTATATTATAATTATACATTTAACACTGCCATTTGATTTAATTAGCTGAAGTAGCCATCATGCTCATATGACCACATATTATGGCCATTGTAGGTAAAAACGAATAGATTAAAAAACAGATAAAATGATGAAAAAACAGTATTGAGCTGGAGGGAGTGGGTAATATCAAGAGAAAAACTCTGGATCACTGAGATTAAAGTCATACATTTGCAAGAAAACAGAAATGCTCTGAGATTAAAGGCAGAGTTTTCGGAGAAAAAAAAAGATTATAAAACTCACACATTTGCGAGAAAAAAACTTGAAGTCACACATTTCTGACAAATTTATTTAATTTAGTTATTACCTTAATATCCAAGTCAGGCCTGGGTGATACGGCAAAAAAAATACATTTCTTAATCCTGGTCCATCTGCTTTTTCCAAGATCAAGAATGAACTTTTAATCTCACTTCTTGGTTATCAATATCTGTAAAAGTAATTTAGATGTAGACTTTCCAAACTGTTCAATTGTTTCTACAGGAAAAAACATGTCAATATAAATATAAGTAAAGTAATAATAAGTAAAACACCTGGGATGTCCAAACATGCCGAGTCACGCAGACTTTAAATTTGAACATCTGAGGTGTGCTAAAGTTTCAACGTTCACGCAGCCTTCCCCCTGCTCCCAGCATTCCTCAGCAGTCACATCAGAGTGATGTGATGTTATTCCTGCTATTGTTCTCCCCCCACAGTGTTTTCCTTGGCAGTGTGTCGCACCATGAGGCTCTATAACTCTCTGGTAAATCTAGTAGAGATTAAGTATTTTAGGTGAAGCACTGTCAGATATGATGGTACAACATAACAAAATTCTTCATTTTGAAAGGAATAGGAGGTAACTAAAAGTATTTTGCTGGAGTGTTACTTTCAGCCAGGCAATATTGTGTATTTTTCATAAGGGGAAAGTCAAGGAATTCAGCTAAGTTCGCCAGTTACTTAAAAAAAAAAAAAGCCTGGAAAATAAGTAGTACTTATGGTTGCAACTTTTTAAAACTCTTTTGTACATTGTTTTGTACCAAATTATAAAATAGCAGTGTTTTGTAATCCCATGTGATGGTGTTATTTGGCACACCCCATGTGGTTGTGGATGAATATTTTCATTATCTATTCATCTCCTGATTGTTTTCTGGCCTGTTGCTTTGGTCTATATAATGTTAAATGAATAATAATAATTATTCAGAGCCCATAACTATGTCTTTAATTTATTTTGTCTGGCCAACAGAGATTGATGAATCGACTGGTTGTTGCAGCAATATTTCTGAAAGCTGCTGCTCAACATGTCTGAGCTGATAGCATCACCATGTAAAACTTGAAGTTCACACCTTTCACACTAACCCACACCTTTCTTTCTATTTCCATCTTGTCTCTTTATCACTTCATCTCCAGTGTCGCCAGTTCCTCTTTGTCATCTTGTCTATTTTCAGCTTGTGTTTCATTTATTTATTTATTTATTTTACTTCTCTTCATACTGATCTTCTCTGTCCACTTACGACCTTCACACTCGAACATAAACTCACACACACAGTCAGACCTCCGGGCCCCATATGGAGTAATGAGATTAAGATGCTCTTCCTCCGTCTGCGCCCATCTGTCCCTGCAGGACACACTGGGCTTATTGGGTGAACTGGTCTCATATGGAGGGATCACATAGCACAAACTGTAGCTCTGGAAACTTTTAATTCAGTTAGCTAGAGAAAAACATGTCAGGTGATACTGTTGAACGTGTACCTGAGTGATTTAAAGAAAAAACAACAAAAACTGGTGTTTACCTGAGTTTGCTTGATTTAGTAGATCAGTGATGATGATGTTTCATATCCAAACACTAATTTTAATCACATTTCTCTCAGCCATCTCCAGCAAGGCTAAGATTATTTTCATTATGGATTGATGTTCCAATATCTTTTAATCTGTAAAATGTTTCAGAATAATGAGAAATGTCTTAATCAGTTTTCCAGAGCTTAATTTTTATCTTTTTAGATATCTTGTTTTGTTTGATCAAGAATCCAAAACCTAAACGTATTCCATTTACAATCAAATAAAACAGAAAAAGCAGCAAAGTCTTTGCATTTCTGCTTAACGAGAAAATAAAATGATTGTTTGATTATCAAACTTTCTGCAATTTAACTTTCCATTGATTGATTAAAGCTATTTTAGCTTTTATGAGGTCTTTTTTATTTACTTTTAGTGTTGTTTTCACCATGGAAAAAGGTCATTAATTGTTGTTTTTCATCATAGTTTTTGTTCAGCAAATAAACACTCAGCTCATCAATCAGCCTGATTGAGAAAATAATTGTTAGTAAGTCCTGGTGTATATGCTTTTGTCATCTTTCTGTCTCTATTTAAAGTGCAAATACAATGTGTACATTAAACATCAATGGGATAAAAACCAGTGGTGCAAAAACAACTAATATATAACAAGAAAGGAGAATACATACAGTTTAATGGATCAATAACAGAAATGAGCCAGTGGAGAATTTGTAATTTATAA